>JAAGWO010000126.1:0-12885 GCA_013266205.1 Fusarium decemcellulare
GTTGCCTAATATTTGACTTTTTAGCTACGTAGCAGCAATATATCACGCCTAGCTATATAATAAGAGGTTATTTAGCCTCTTAATAAGAATAAAAGCTACTCTTCCTGACTTATAGGAGCCTATTCCTTTCCTTCTTTACATAATATATTTTATCGAAATCTCTGATTAAAATGGCTGCTACATAACGGACCCTGATTGGCGTTGACGGCCGGCTTTAAGGGTCGCAATAACTCTATAGGGATTAGTTCCCTATGAATATCACACACCTTTCTTCTGCCTCTCGAAAGAGGCTACAATAAAACCCGGAAGTCCTCCAGCCTTATTGCTGATATGAGTCAATGGGAGGAAGATCAAAGTTTTCTGGTTGTCGAGCCAAAGAAGTGGGAAAATGGGTTGAAGGTTTGGGGGGTCTGAGGGAGTAAGGTTAGAATTTGACAGCCCGGATGCAACATCTCGGCTTAATACCAACTTTCATTGGCAACACTTCAACTTTGAACACAATAGCTGGAATCATCAATGCTCAAGCATAAGGCTAGGCTTGTCAGGCCCCGGGAAACAACCATCCCAACCAGTGATGGAATCAAACGAGTCTGAGGTTTCGTTGCCCAGAGCCCGGCCCCGCAACGATGCATCATATACCGCAGAATCTGAGCCTCGGCGTCATCTCAGTGGTTCGCTGACAAGAGCCCTACAGAGAGGGGAGACTAGCCTACCATCTTAGACTACCCAATCATCACCAGGTAAGCACTATAGCGCACGTTACATTACTATTTCAAACCCCCACAACCTAACCGGCACCTGGACCTGGACCAGCAACTCAGGCTGACAACGAGGCTGACTTTACCAAACTACCTTTGCGAGAGTCGTCGGGCGTTGCCTTCCCTAGCAGGTCTCAACCGACATAGAATTCTTTCCACTTTGGCTCTGTTCACACCTACCTCCAACATGTCGGATCCGCTTTCCGTAGCGGGTACCGCTGTTGGCATCGCGTCATTGGGCATACAAGTCTGCCAAGGGCTAGTATCCTATCTACAATCACTCGAGGGCCGAAACCAAGAGATCAGAGAAGGCCTCAGAGAAGTCCAGACGTTGGTGTCGATCTCTTACTCTCTGAACGAAATCTTGCCCAAGATCGATGAAAAACGTCCCGAGACAATAGCCCTGCGAAGATGTCTCAAGGACAGTGAAAAGAAGCTCCTTGAGCTGCAAGAGTTTCTCATCAAGATCCGGGGTCCGCAGAACGCTTCATCAAGCACTATAGGGAAGATGGGTGATGCGAGACGCGCGCTCATTCATCCTTTCCGTGAAGGGAAACTGAATTCACTTCGTCAGTCGCTACGGGAGCTTCTGGACAACTTGAACCTAGCTATTGAGCTTACACTGCTGTACTCACCATAAAATCCCTTTTTAGGAAGTACTTTACTGACGATGACACTAGGGATTCGGGAATTACAGTTCGCGATAATGTCAACATCCTCGGCGCAAGCGTCCAGGACCTTGGAGCCTTGTCCAAGGTTCAATGTGACGAGCTGCAGGGCCTAAAGGTCTTTATGCGAAAAAATTCAGATCAGCTGCAATCGCTAGATCGTAATGTCACGGATACACTCACGTGCATGGAGCAGCGGCTTTCCCAAACACAACTACTTGTGCAGGATCTCAGTCAAGATATTGGAAAGCTCTGTCTGATTGGCAATGACACCCATTCGGGGGCATCCAACTACCGGCGTTTAGAGGAAGGGTTTGCAGAGTTCGCAGAGAAGATAGACGACCAGTCAGCCTTGGCCTCAAGAACCGTAAGTCGTGTAATCTTCACATCTGGGAGGTTCTTTTTACTAATGAACCTATTCTCAAGAAACTACAAATCTCGTCCCGTGGGGGTCAGAACACACACCGACTTAAACAATTCACTAGACCTACACCATTTGGAAATAATAGTTTCGACTTATCTCGTAGCCTTCCAGGCTGCAACTGCGAGCCCGAGCACCGTCCCTCAACCTTCTCGTTCGCCTTCTGGCTGTTCAAATTTAAACATGAGCATCGCAGCGGTGGAAAGCACCGTCGAGGCTGCAAATACTACGGCATTGACTCACAAGCGCAACGCAATATCAAAGCGCAATTCCCGATCAAGTTAGCATGGCTCTCATCGCGGTTCGGCCTCGCTTGTATCGACTACTCTCTTGGGACCAGCTCTCCAGGAATTTCAGTGCGTTACAAAAATCTTGTTCCACATTCAAGTAGCCCAGTCATGAAAAAGTTGGAGGAAATGGGGAGTTTACTACTTTGGTCGAAGTCTGATAATGAGATTATCTCGATAATTGAATCAACGGAACGTGCGATTCTTTCTCTATACAGAGACGGCAAGGCGTCGCCAACTGATCGTGATGAGGATGGGTCGAGTCACGCTGCGGTAAAGGACACACGAGACATCAAATAAAGGCAATCTCTAACTGTGTACAGCGCGCTTGTGTGAACCTATTGTGTCGTGGTTTCAAGTCTCATCATTATGATTTGATCCTTACTAGGGGTCTGAAATTGATCGACATGTTAGTACAGATTGGCGGCGCTGGCGATGAGGAAATGTAAGAGCCCTGGTCAAATAAACGAGGAGTCAGCAATTGATCTTATCTAACTAATATAGCAACACGCATACTCTTTTACACTCAATCAAGGCCTTCTGCGAACTTGGCCAGGCCAATTGGGCACTGACTGCTAGCCGGCAGTCAATGTTTTACCTGGCAGAAACATTCCGTCTCAATTGGACCGAGATATTATCGATATCTACCCAGCTTTTGAATGACGCTTTTCTGCGCTATCTAACCGAATCATTCCTAGGTAATACCTAATTAACTTTTTTCCTCGATCCGGGCACCTGAGCTAATACTTGGCCCCAGCAATGGACATATCCCCTATAGTCCACGCCATCTTGATGCGGTCTATGGACGAACTCGAAGAATGCATCTCATCCAATCCCCTCGCGCCATTAGAGGTCCCTTTTTGCCTTACTACCCTCCATTTGTGTATACCTTGGCCGTCAGGACTACGAAGACTACTGGCGACCAAGGCTCGGGAGCTTATAGATGAGACTCCGTGTGGCGGTGTCTTCTTATCGCCAATCAGCACGGCCATTGAACTCGATTGTGTTGAGTCGGTTGACATTCTCATGGAGGCAGGCTGCAAGTTTGATTTTGAAGATGATGCATATGCTTTACTTCAAGAGGCATCGCGGGCATGTTTCGACATTATAGCTTTCCGCTTGGCTCAGAGAAGACGTGAGTTACTGAGATTGGCGCAAAAAAAGCTAGGGATACTGCTGCATCTCTCTCCCTTAGACCACGTTCCAGACGACCAGGCTGCGTATCTCTGTAAAGCTCTCGACGAGGCTGGTATCGCTATTCCTGCGGCACTCAGGGTGCCAAAGTGGTATACGACAATTTACCACGATCCTGGACCTATCAGCTACCACTTCCCTGCCTTATTCGAACATGGATTTCTATGTCACCGGTTACACAACAACGTGGGTCTTTCACCCATCATGTGTCGACGCTTTTTCTGGTGGAGAGAGCCTCATGAATCTTGGAATCAGCAACAGCGCCGGGAAGCCACAGAATGGATCCAAAAGGAAGGATTTTTTGACCAAACCCCTATTGACCCGCACAATCTTGGGTTAAACATACATGCCACCGGTTGGCATTACGTTGCGGCAATATCCACATACGTCCGATGTAACAGGGAACAGTTTGGGTTTGATCAAGTCTGGGATGCGATGGTCCACCTCTCTCGGGTCAGGGTCAAGGATGATTGTGTTTGTTGGTGCAACACCGGGGTTAATGGTTGCTCACCACTCAAGTCGTTCCTCAAAGCACACAGCCAAAGAGAGAAGGCATGGAAACGACTTCGGCATGATTTCTTCCATCATGATTTGAATGAAGGGAGCGTGGATACCCCACAGCTATCCGGACTTGTTGTTGAGCTTGTGCGGTTTCTAACCTTCGAAGCTCTGGAGATGACGCATACGTGTTGTTATTCAACGGAGGTGAGTGTGGAATCATGGCCAAGGTCCGTTCTGCTAGGCTAACCAACATGCCAAGCTCTCTCACGAGGAAGTTCCTGATGCTTTTCCCGGCGGCGAACCAGTCACCGTGATATTATCTTGTGATGCTGATAGGGCGCGAAGAAAAAGATCGGATGAGCGAGAACAAAATAATGCCCGTCTATTAGAAGATTTGATGCAGGACTTTATTCGAGAGATGCAAGCACTAGATCCATCGCCAAGAGCCTTCGAGATCTTCATTTGGGGTTATTGGCGACGCCGTATTTCCGCACTCTATACTGTTGATCTCGTTGTCATGGATGAGATGAGGCAGTCTGCAGGGAGCGTCAAGACACGTAAGTACTAACTGTTGGCTCAATCAACCCAGATTTTCTGATTTGCTCAACAGACATACTACCTGAGAGACTTCAATCTTTTCTCGATGACGAATTTGAGCTACTTAAAGAACAGGGTCAAGAATCGACTGAGGCCAGCTGCTGCGAAACCGTCCAGCGTGATGAAATCATTCCAGTGGAGGAAATCGTTGGCTTGGATTCTTGTTATGACTGCGACAGAAGCAACAAGAATAGTGTTTTGTTGGAGAAGTAATTAACCGTGTTCAACCCGGCACTCCCGGTCCATAATATATCAAGTCTGATACCTTGTGGGTCAATTGACTAGGACCAGGTCTAAAACCATCTATCTCTCCTCCAAAACTAGGACGCTGAACAAGCCAGGTGGTGTGCCACGATTCTGAGGGGGATGGCGGGATATGCCAAATGCACAGCGTGAAAGCAAGGTGACCAAGTGATCGTCAGCTGAACAGGGTTCTTTTTCAGCTATCCAAGTTACATCCCGTCCCGGGTCTCCTACCGAAGTGACAGGTTACAAAGCAACGAAACCGTTTTGGAATAGCCAACGTCATGTGAAATACTGTGATTTGATAACGCTGGATTGTAGGCCAATGAGGCCTTGAATATTCATTTGAGGTGAGGCACGGCTGCATGCACCAAGCAAGCCGACATGGGCCTCAACTCAGCCAGCCCCATGCAGAGGCCGCCAAGGTGACACCATCTCCAATCATGCTCGATCAGGTGCCCGGGTAAGCCCGGATGAAGATCATGCAAGGTAGCCCCTAGCTGCATTTAGGCTCTATTTGGGATGCCGTCTGCTCCTTCAAGGGCAAATTGCTCCCAAGTTAACAAAAAACAGCTTCTGTTTACATCTTTTACAGAACTGCACGGTTTGAATTTTCCAGCCTGCATCAAAAAAGCTTCAGACCGTGCAGATCAAGAGTTTATTCTACCTTTTGCGCGGAAGACTCAGACTGGATGAATCATTAGGAATAACTCTATCTTCTGGATGGTATAAAATCCTGCCTCCAACCATCTACTTCATCTGCCAAATCCCTGGTCTTTTCTAGCTCCGCGCTTATCAATTACAAAACCTCAAAGACGCCTACGGGACACCGTCGCATACAAAATGCAGCCCAACACAGTAATCAGCTTTCCGAATCTCGATGACTTCATCGATGCACTCGACAACGATACATGGCCAGCGGCATGCGATGACGATAGGCCCATCCCCAAGATCGAAGAAAGCCAAGCACAGGAAGCCCCCCAACTTTCTCAAACGTCGCTCGAAGCAGAAGCAATTCGGCCGAAACAAAGTCCACAGGTCAATTCTGGAGCGAGCAACAACGGCACGTGCTTCGATGACGATTCCTCCCTCAGTGATAGTTTATCAAACCCGTCTAGTTCCAAACAGAGTCACGACGCGCAAGAGATTGGCTCTAGGGCTGAAATAAGGCATCTCTACATCACGCAAACGAGTACAGAGACCAGAAACCCCGTCTACTCAACCGAAGTTCCAATTGCCGCCAAGCTCGAAAGAAATCAGTGCAAACAGGACGATAATAGGGCCTTTGCCATTCTTCACTACCATGGGCCTTCTCTCCAGACGACTTCCATTAAGATCCAGAGCCCTGAGCTCAAAAGGTGTCTCGCAGAGATACTCTCTGGCTATCCTCGCGTTGACACTGCAGCCCCGACCGTCGAATTCACCCCTCCTTTTATGCCATTTTTGCATCGTTGGGAGCGCTTCCTACAAGCAGAGGCGGCTACGGACAGCGAAAAGTCAAAGGAGCACCTTCGTATTCTGCAAAGAGCTCTGGAAATAGAATTAGAGGATCCTTTTCAAATATTTCAGGAGATACGGCAGACAGGCTATGTCACCTTTCCCAATGTTCCAATTGCATTGGTTCCCGGCGAGATCCTACTAACGTACAAAGATGGTATGATGTCAGCTGGAGGTCTCCAGGATGCGTACATTGAGAAGACATATCAGGGAGAGTACGTATGCAGAGTCAAGGTCCACGTGCTAGATTGGAACGGGAGCCGCTTCGGGTACCGAGAGCAGCAATGGGATCTTGAGAGTTTCGAGGGGTTTCGCAAGGTCACCGACCTTCCGGTATTCCCTCTCAGAGCTCACCCAGATAGAGAACGGATCAAGAAGCGTCTGATCGAGAGGGGAAGGTCCTTCGAGGAGTTGTGTGACCGGAGAGGTGTCTCAAATTACAATGGACTGGTTATTGATGATTCAGGTTGGGAGCCAAAGACGATCTTTGTATGTTGTTTATTTCACCAGGGAGGTTTATTTCTAACGAGTTCTAGTTATCGGAGCGTATCATCGTCGACGCAAACGCTTTCTACAGGTTTCAACATCTATCCGTTCCGAACGTGAAAGAATTCGATGCCAGGAGAGAAGAGCAACAGGCTAATTCCTCACGACCCGTTGATGATGACCCTACGAAGAATCAGGAAACAGCCACCTTGACTGACGATCAGTGCTTGCTAGCAGTGCCGCAAGTGAGGGGATTTGCTCTCAAAGCGAAGCAATGGTACAAGTTTGCCGTCAACGACATTACTCCCGTGGTTTGGAATGAACAGCTACTTGGAAATCTCGTCATCCAAGAGCAAGAGAAACGCTTGCTTCTTGCTCTAGTTTCACACACCGTGAAACAAAAAGATGAGGGATTTGACGATTTTGTAGAAGGAAAAGGTATGTGGCTACAATGACCCGTTTCCCTCAGCGCTCTTGCTAACATGTTGGGATCCAGGAAAGGGGTTGATACTCCTTCTTGCGGGGCCCCCGGGAGTGGGCAAGACATTGACTGCCGAATCAGGTATGGTTCTCTAAAACTGTTGTCATACCAAGCTAACCATCATTCTAGTGGCTGAAGAGCTCAAGAGGCCATTGTACCGAGTCGGTGCCGGTGACCTGGGCCTCTCAGCGAACAAAGTCGAATGCTATTTGAAAAGGGCATTTGATCTATGTTCGCACTTCAACGCCGTTCTGCTCATTGATGAGGCAGATGTGTTTCTCGAAAAGAGGTCTAGTGATAACCTCGCCCAAAATGAACTGGTGTCAGGTAAGTTCTCGAAGACAAGTATACGCTCAATACGGCTAATATCCCCCCAGTTTTCTTGACAACACTAGAGTATTACCAGGGTGTTCTCATCCTCACTACAAACAGAACTGGGGAAATTGATTCAGCCTTTGAGTCTCGCATCGACATCATCCTGACCTACGATAATCTTAACCAAGATTCTCGAAGGCAGGTTTGGTCCAATTTCCTAGGCAGGTTACCATCAGAATCTGTCAAAATCAACAACACCGACCTCGACCATCTTTCAAAGTGGAAGGTCAATGGAAGACAGATCAAGAGTGCCATCAAGACCGCTCGGATAATGGCAAACAGTGAAGGTGCGCCACTCGGTGTGCGTCACCTAGAAGTTGTCCTAGAAATCCGGAAGAGAGGGTCAAAGGTTTTGGGAACAGATGAAGTTCAGTAGAGCAAGACTGGATTTGGGTGCTTTTCTCGGCAGGTGTTGTTGATGACAAGGGAAAACATGTTCTGAGGCTCGGTCTCGGAGCTGCGCAACGCCGAAGCCGAGTCTGATCTTAGTCAGACAGCCAATTCCCTACGTGTAGTTTGCACCCTACGACAAGGCGAAATCGGAGGAAATCTTTCCCTTTATATGTGACGCCTACCTCTGCTATTTTGTTCCCCAAGACTGGCACAAAATGTCGACAACTACAGTAGTTACACAACCCAGCATACAGCTCGAAGCCAACATCGGACGTGCCCAAAGCACTTCCGACACGGTATCCAACAGGACCTATGCTCCTGTATACTCCAGGTTCAGCAATGTTCAAAAGGGGTCTATGACGGCCTTTATCGCCTTTGGTGGCCTGCTGGCTTCCATGTCGACGACAAGCGTTCTCGCTGCCGTTCCAGAGATTGCAGAGACTTTCCATACGACGCCCACTGCTATCAACATTAGTAATGCGGTGTACCTCGTCTTTGTCGGACTATCGTGCTGCTTTTGGGGCCCTTGGGCAGATGTCTTTGGGCGAAAATCGGTAAATGCTGCATAAGGCCGTTGAGACTGCTTCTTCTGATATACGATGACCTCTAGGCTTATGTGGGAAGCACTACCCTCTTTCTCGTCTTTTCCATTGGCACAGCACTATCGCGCAACTTGGTAGCCTTCTTTGTGTTCCGAGCATTGACAGCATGTCAAGTAACCGCTCTTCTAATTGTCGGGCCTAGCTGTATCTCAGATATTTACCATCCTGTGTGTGTGCCTTTCCAAGCGCTGAAGTTTAACCTAATAGCATGCAGGTACAGCGTGGGACCTCTCTGGGCTGGTTTGCATGCGGCTGCATGCTAGGTCCGGCATTTGGACCTTTACTAAGCGGCATCATCGTTACATATACATCTTGGCGTGTAATCTTTTGGCTTCAGGCAGGGCTTGCTGGATTTGGCCTCCTGCAGGCCATCTTTGTCCTTCACGAAACTCTTCAACAACTTCGGTACAAAGAGCTGCGGGGAAAGGGCTTTCGCCATGGCCTTGCCAACTTGTGGGAGTGGTCTAATCCTTGGACAGTCTTCAAGTTGTTTAGGCAGAAGAATCTGCTCTGCGTGGTAAGTTGCCCGGCTTTCTTCGTTGTTTACATCCGCTCACGCGTCAGTAGAATTTAGCTTCCGCGAGTACGGCATGGAACATGTACTCTCTGCTCACACCCATCCGATTCGTCTTAAACCCCCGATTAAACCTCACAACCCCTCTTCAATCCGGACTGCTGTACCTGGTACCTGGCGCTGGATATCTTATCGGTACTCAAGTTGGTGGTCGCCTGGTCGACCATGTCGTCAAGTCGTGGATAAGGAGGAGAGGCTTTCGACTTCAAGAGGACCGACTTCGAAGTAGTATACTCACCCTGGGCATCCTCCTTCCTGGTTCAACTCTGCTCTACGGCTGGTCCGTTGACCGTAACTTCGGCGGCGTGGCTCTCCCAGGCATCTGCATGTTCGCTCAGGGGTTTGCTCAGATGTGCGCTTTTCCTAGCCTGAATGCATACATTTTGGACGTGATGCAACACAAGAGCGGGAAAGCATCTGGTGCGTATTCGTCCCGAGATTTCCCTTTTCGGATATTCTTCTCATTCTCGATAGCCAGTTACTTTCTCATGCGGTACTCGTTCTCCGCCGTCGCCACTGCGTCTTGCCTACCCTTGATTGAGGCTGTTGGCGTTGGTTGGACCGTCACAATATCCTCAGCCATGGTCTGGATTGGCTCGGGGCTAGTGCTGCTCACCATCTCGTCTGGGGAGCATTGGAGAACTGCCCCGAGCAGCGCAAGACTAGCTTGGGGCATAAGACGCCATTTTTCGGTATCGCTTTCCATATTTAGTAATCCTCTATTATAGCAGTGCAACGCAGCGTATTGAAGCCATGTAACATGATGGCGTTGGTCAAAAGTCAAAGCAACATTGGGTGTGGTCAGGTAGCAAAGGTAAATCGCAACACACCGCCAAAGCTTTTCCTTCGAGATGTATCCCAGTAATTAGGTAAATTCGGTAAAATATTTAGATAGAAGGTAGATGTCATGCCACTGACTCATTAGATGGCGTTTCGTATATATCTATTATATTAACATATTACTCCGTAGATGGAATATTCGTCATGAATATGGGTGGCGCATGCACCAAAGTATAGAGGGCCATAATCATCAGCCCTAACCTCCTCGGTTACCGGTGGTGGGAACCGGCTTCTCCAACTTCACACACCAGAGGAAGAGGTCCTCTAGGGGCAGCAGCGTAAGCAAACAGCGGTTGCACAACCAAGCCATAGCTACAACACCCGTGGCGGCCATAGCATCCAGGTAGTAGTGATTAGCCGTCGATACAATAATCAACAGCACAAAGGCCGGGTAGATGATGCTCAGGATGGCGAAGAAGGCCTGACGGATCTTAGACATACGCTTCTCGCGGCGGCCGAGACGGCGGCGGAACAGGCCCGAGTGGTACATAAAGACAGTGCCGATGCAGAAGGCATAGCCGAAGTGCAGCGACGGGAAGGCGGCGAGCTGATTGAAGAACTTGCCCGTGGCCCAGATGGACTCGGCGTCCTCACGACGGACGGTATCGAAGAAGCCGTACTTTTCGGGGAGCAGACGCGGGGGCATGCATGGGTATGTCGTGAAGACGAAGAAGCTAAAGAAGTTGCAGAGGGACATCATGCGACGAGCAGCAGCGAACTGGGCGTGGGTAGGCGCGGCATAGTAGTACCAGGCAAGAAAGCTAAGGTCCGTGTTAGGATGAGCTCGGAAGGGGGTCACGGAGAAACTAACCTGACGGTAACCGGGATGTGGATCAAGGAGTATGCCCGGTTAAGGATCGTCAACATGTCCTGGTGCCCATTTCGGAAGAACATTTGAACGTCCACCTCCTTCCAGGGGAACAAGAAGCTGAGAGGACTATTATGCTCGAGTTCAAGAATGGCAATGCCATGGTTCTCTGCCATCTGCCAGACACCGTCGGTGGAAAAGATCATGCCGCTGATGGCCTTGACGGAGACGTAGGCCAGGAGGTTGACGACCCAGTAAAACATCTCCACCAAAAAGGGAAACTTTTGGATGAAGCGACTGTGCAAGTGGTTCGCATAGCGGGACGAGTTCGGCGTGTGGACGACGGTGCCGCAGCAGCTTCGCTTCTTGGGAGGATGTGTCGTGGTAGTCGGCGAGGCCGGAAGAGGGGAGAGTCTGTCGTCGTCGAAGCCGTCCGATGACGACGAGTCCGGCTCATCCCATGGCTCCAACTTTGCGTTACCCAGCAGGCCCTGATCTTGGTTGGACGAGGGGAAGATGGTAAAGTCTCGGCGGCGGTTGACGTAGCATGCTGCTGCCATGATACACACGATGCCCTATACCACCCAAGTTAGTCAGTCGTCATCCCGAGAACGAGCATGTTGGAGCGGCGGGCGCGGGAGAGGCGTACAATGGGCTCTACCACAGCGTGGCCCGCAAACTGCGGTTTCCCCAGATTCGGTTCAGACGACATGGCGAGAGCGTGTCCGGTTTCTTAGCATGCCCGACCTGGCGTGTTGGTAGAGGTTGCAGTCGGGGGGAGCACGTCTCGTCTCGGGGCGCGTAATTCGAGGAGAGGTTATGAAGTTTTGAAGGGACGAAATGTCTGACCGGCAGAGCCAAACAAGAAAAGAGTATCCGGAGCTCTCGGCAGTCCGTTCCCTTAGCTTTAGATTACAGGGGAGTTAGCGGGACAATGCGATAAGCCGTGACGAGCGGCAGCGCCTAAACTCTCTCCGGAGCTTACGCACGTGATGCATGCCGCTGCGGTGCACCGCCACAGCCGCGTGTCAGGCAAGTGTGGCTCGGGCTCGCATCCAATCGCCGCATCAAATCTTGTCACTGCGGTCCCTGACTAGGCCTCGGAGGGGAGATTCGAGGTGGACGGGCCAATTGCGGATGCGTGATGGGCCCAGGTGCTTGCGCTTAAGATTAATGTTTTGACTTTTTCACAGCGTCTCAGGGGCTGACGTGGAGCGACACCGTCAGAAGTGGGACACAACACAGCCCCTGCGTTCCAGCGGGAACCCAATCAAGCGAGGCCTTCATCTCAGCTCTGACGTGGTACAGCGCGGCCGTGGGCGATGAATCCCTGTTTTCCGCGTAAAATGACAAGTCAGGAGTAGCGGGGCTGGCCAATCACACCGTCAATTGATTAATGCAGTAATATAACGCTCTTCTCCTGAGTCCTGTTGTACGCGCACATGCTCCTCGTTATCGCTCTGGTCCGTCGGACACCTTGACGCACCCGCCACAGCCCGAAAGAGTTTTTTCCCTTTCCTAGTTCGCACTCTCTTTCGACTCTCTTTATTATTAGAGCGTGGGCTGTGACAACCCTCCCCTTGGCACCGGAGGTCGTCTGATGTCGTGCGCTGTCTGAGCCAACCTAATAACTCGACCGCATCCCGCACTCTGCAGAGTCCCCGAATGTCCGCCCCCAGCGACGACAAGTCTGTCCCTCTGCACAGCATGACAACCTCCTCCAACTCCCCGCAGGCTCGCTACCGATCGCTCTCTGGAGGTGCCAGCGGCGACAAGGCCTACGATGAAGAGCGCACCGAGTGGGGGTCCGTCTCCCTCGGGACGACGTACGGATTCCCCAAGAAGTACATGCGGTTGCCGAGGCTGAGGAGAGTCGCCGTGTGTCTCTTGGTCATCGACCTGCTCATCGTCATCCTCGTGGTGCACGCTTTTGGGCCGCTCATTACGCTGCTGCGCAGGAATGAGGAGCTCTTTGGCGCCCGGCTGACGTTCCCTGTGGACGACCCCTCGTCGCCCAAGCCCGACCCCGACCGACAGACGATACCGCGAATCCTGCACCAGACAACGGCCAACGCGACGGTGCCCGAGAAGTGGGCGGCAGCGCAGCAGTCCTGCAAGGACGTGTACGCCGACTGGGAATACAAGGTGCGTCGCTGGAGG
>JAAGWO010000127.1:0-16415 GCA_013266205.1 Fusarium decemcellulare
ATATTGGCCAGACTTGCTTTTACTACTCCACAGCGGGCATAGTGATTGGACATGGGCAGGGCTGATGTCAATTCGTTACTATTACACAGAGCACAATATCACATAATCAAGTATCAAGATTTAAGGGTTAAAAGAGCCTTATTTTTCTATAAAAAAAAAGGCTATACTAAGCTTAATTTAACTATAAAGGGCACTCTTATTATAGATCTAAGCTTAGCCAATCAGAGGCCTCGCTTAATGCAACAAATAGTTTAGAACCAATGACAGAACCATTCTCTCATACCTCCATAACCCCGACGCCATAAAGGGCATTGATGATATGCCAAAGTTGATCAAGCGTCGGTAACGTGCAATAGAAGCATGATTTTTAGATCTTCGTGAGCCGTTGTAATGACCTCTCCGTCCTCTTCAGCCACCTCATAGCTTCCCTCGGGGAGAAATATGTCAACTTCGTTGATGGTCCTGACCCCGAGTCGCTCCTTGTGGTTGATCAACAAAAAGGCTGCCCTGGATCCGTTAGGGCTACCGAGTACACCGAACAATTCCTTTGAGTCGGATTCGTGAGTGAGTGTTATTCTGTCGCGCCACGTGCCGATCCTTTTTCCTTTTTCATCCCGTGCGTGCTTGTTAAGGATAGCTTGGAATATGACCTTCAGAGTAGTCTCGTTTGAGATTTGAGCCCGAATAATGTATTTGAGGGTATCGGCTGCCCCTTCCGTGACCTTGTACTATTACCACCCGGGTGCTAAAGTCAGACGTTTGTCGTTTGGAAGGGGTAGTCTAAAGGATTGTGGGTTTGCTTACAAACTGCATCCAAGCCGCATCACTCCACTGAGATTCGACGTCAGCAGGGTACAAAAGATGAGGCCTCCGTTCTAAAGGACCTGGATCCTTGGTTTCCATACCTGTCGGATGTTCGTAGCAGGGGCACTAGGGTCCTCATCTGCATCTTTCAGGGCCGCACCAACCGCATAGTTGTTATCCGCAATTATGACGCCGGGGTTTTGAACAAAGGAGTTTTGAAAATATGCCCCTGTGGCCTGGAGATGAAATTACTTGTGTCAGCATTGTCTGATCCCTGTAGTAAAATTTGGGCCTGAGTTCCAGCTTAGTTAGATAGTCTGCGGGAGTGACCTACCTGGCCATCCTTCGCAGTACCAAGCTTGCGTTGAACATTCTGATCGATGAGTGAGATTGGATCGCTGTAGATCGTTACGCCCACATTGTGGTGCCAACGCTCATGGCGGAGGTCAATGGGCACTCCAAGAGCCCCCAATGCCTCATTCAACCTGTCACCAAAGAGGCTTGCACTCGCTTCGGCAACTTCCCAACCTTCATAATCTTCCAAACCATTTATCTGGAGGAACGGCTTAGACTCTAACGAATTTCCCTCGTTATCAGCCTGGGCAGCTTCTTGAGACTTGCCCATCCGACAATATAACGTACGTCCCTTGTCGTGGGCCTTGTTGTAATCATCGTTTGCCCGCTTGGTGAGGTTCCCAATCGCATTGTCGTGAAAATCACCATCTGTGGTAAAAACACGGGGATTCAAACGAGGTTTGTGCGAAGACGCAGCATTGGAGAGCAAGATGAATGAGACAAGAAGAAACGAAATGAAAGTGAAGGTGGCCCTCCACGAGAATTGGCGTCTTGTATCCATCGTGGATGAAGATGGCATTGCAACGAAGTTGTACAAGATAGAGGGAAGATGGCAGAGAGTTCGGTGAATTCTTGGGTTGGGAATAGCTACATAATTATAGCATTAATGGCCGGAACGGAAGAGACTTCATCTTAGTCTGGAAACCGAGCCCCTTAGCAGGACTACCTGGGGATTGGAGGAGGATGGCATAGCAAGGCTGAGTTCGCATCATTGCTACACCCCATCATGAAGGCTGTTGGTTACATGGTTGCACCGACCCTCTTTGTTTAGTGCTGTTGGTAGCGGTTTTTCGCCCCCAAAGAAACGTCGGTCACAAGCGTCCAGCTGCTTGTATGTATTTACCACGCCACGAATGAATCATGTTGCAACCAACAGCGCTGCATGAAGGCATTCCTGATGCTGGAGCCAACAACAGCGAGGCAGACTGCAGCTAGACTCACAACCAAAGGATCTGCCGCCAAAGGTTCCTGCATAGCTCCACAGCGGCCGGCGTTTATCTCGGTAGTTTATTTCAAGCTTATCCTTTAGCCCCCATTGCGCCATTTACCGCGCCTCGCATCACAATGCGCCCTAAGTAATCCCGATCTTGATAACAGCCGCAACAAATTAAGAGATATGGCACGGAGACAAGTGCCTAGTCACGACTTATTACTATCTCTCTCATGCGTGCTGCATATTGATCCTACGCATCAGTGGATGTGATGAGACTAGCAATTCATGTCTCAGGACCAGACGTCACATCCGAAGGTTCCGTTGGGCCTTTGTCTCTGGCAAGGTAGTTCTTTTCCTTAATTAGCCAGTTGGGCATTTT
The DNA here is from genome assembly GCA_013266205.1 of Fusarium decemcellulare. Taxonomy (NCBI): domain Eukaryota; kingdom Fungi; phylum Ascomycota; class Sordariomycetes; order Hypocreales; family Nectriaceae; genus Fusarium; species Fusarium decemcellulare. The sequence goes on from JAAGWO010000127.1 coordinate 2,472, forward strand.
GAGCTGTAGGACACGGACCTGCCTGGGCTTTGAGCCATTTCACAACCAACAGCGCCGGACTTCGGACCCCAATAGGTCCCCGAATCCTTCTCCACGTTATCCTTCAACTAATACGACGGAACCAACACTCCATCACCACATACCCAACCCAACCGATGAGACACACTCGCGATCCATGAAGCAACATCCCAATTAGCAGCAGAGAATTCTCGTGATTAATCTCTTGCGTAGTGGAACGACCGAATCCCACTCTGTTGGTTTCCTGCTGCGCCGCTGTATTCCCTGCCGAATGGTGCCTCAATATCCTGGAACCAACAACTTTGCTGCATCATCCAACATGAAGGAACCGCAAGATGGGAGAGGGGCAGTGTTGAGGAGCATTTGGGGGCCACGGCAATTGCAACGCCGAGTCCAAGCAACCAAAGGTCCTCTTCACTTTCATGAGAGGCTGACATATAAGCGTTGAGGAAAACCGCACAAGTTAGTCGAGCAGCATCATTCACCCCCCTCCTTCTATAGATCGCTCTTAAGTTACATCCGAAGACATCGCTTCTCTTTATTTGATATTATAATTCCCTATGGCGCGTCCCACGCTTCGGAGCGCCGTCACCTTGGTGGTGGTTCTCGTGGCACTCACAGCACCTCTTGCCTCTGCACTTCCGAGTCTCCGTATCATGCCCCTCGGAGACTCAATCACCAAAGGCAACGGCTCGAAAGACCAAAAGGGCTATCGAAACCGTCTTCGTGAGAAGCTTCTCGGTCGAGGCACCTCGGTAGACATGGTTGGCAGCCTGAAGCACCCTCTCACTGGCATGGCGGACAATGACCACGAGGGCCATAGTGGAAAGGTCCTCGCACAGATCAACACGTACTGGAGGCGGTCGATAGCGGCTCGCCCTAACGTGGTTCTGCTGCATGCTGGCACCAGCAACATGGATCTGGAAGAGGATCTCGAAGGCTCTCCTCACATGTTGGCGACAATCATCGACGGCCTCTTCCAGAACGCCCCTGATGCCACTGTCCTTGTTGCTCCGGTCATCTGGGCAAACAAGCCTAGAATGCAACAGAACACTGATCGCTTCAACCCACAGGTCATTGCCATCATTGAGGAGAGGCAGAAGGCCGGGAAGCACGTTCTTGAAGTTCCGATCGACATCACTGTGGCTGATCTTTGGGATGAAAAACACCCGAATGACAGCGGCTACGAGAAGATGGCCAACGCTTGGTTGAAGGCCATCCTCGAGGCCGACGAGCGAGGCTGGCTGAAGACCCCTGTTGTTCGGGACGCTGCCGGCCTACCAGGTGTCGGTCTTGGTGTTGGTGGAGGGAGTGGCGGCGCCCAGGAAGAGATCGAGGGAAGGATCTGGAAGAAGAAGGGCACTGTCTTTGAAGGCTTCCGCACCTGGGAATCTGTCGGTACCATCAGCGGATCTGCTGAGAACGCCAGCCGCGACAAGGTGATTCTGGCTGACCTCAACGGCGACGGCATCGCCGACTACATTCTTGCTGACAAGGACGGCACCATACGAGCCTGGATCAACGGAGGCAAGCCCAATGACTGGAAGAGCATCGGAGAGATCAACCCGGACTGGAAGTCGATCAAGGGTAACATGATCCGCTTTGCCGATGTCGACAATGACGGCAAGGCAGACTTGATTGCTTTGTACGAAGATGGGGCAGCCAAGGTCTGGAAAAACGTCGACAACGGGAAGAAGTTTGAGTCTCTGGATTCTAAGTGGGCAACTGGCCTCGAATCGAGAGACAAGGTCTACTTTGAAGATATTGATGGTGATGGGTATGCCGACTATGTCATCGTCTACGGTGGCGGTTCTGTCAAGTGAGCACGTAACACGCACAACAACGGCAAGGATAGTAGCAAGAAGAACTGGGAGGCCGAGGAGACGATTGCTCCCGGTCCCGCTGGAATACCGGCCAACTCAGCAAGAATACGAGATATCGATGGTGATGGAAAGGCTGGTGAGTCTTTACCTTTCGTGTATAATCAATGACGATCTAACTAACCTGATTACAGACTATCTAGTCGTCTACGATGGCGGTGCCGTCAAGGCGTTCCGCAACACCCTGGATGAGAGCGGCCGCAACTGGGACGACATGGGCACTATCGCCCCCGGCATTGAGGGCGTCACGGGCGACATGATCCGGTTCGCAGACATGGATGGCGACGGCCTGGCTGACTTCCTCGCCGTTTCCGACGACGGAAGCATCCGTATGTGGAAGAACCTTGGTATCACGGGCACGAAGGGTCAGAGCATCCGCCTCGCCGACTTGACTGGTAATGGCAGAGATGACTTGATCTCGGTCGATGCCAAGGGCCGGGCTCGAGCTTGGATCAACAAGGGCGTCGACGAGTGGGAGTCGATCGGCGAGATCGCACCCGGTTTTGATGAGGATCTTTCAGACTCACGGATCGAGTTTGCCGACGTCAACGGTGACAAGCGTGCCGACTACTTGATCATTTACGGCGGAGGCGCTGTCAAGGCGTATCTGAATAACGGGAACCTCCCCAATCCAGGTGACCGGCGCATCTGGCAGGAAGGCATCGTCATCACGCCGGGCGTTGGAGAGCCCGGTAGCAAGGTGAGATTCGCCGATCTCGACGGCGATGGCTATGCCGACTTCCTGATCATCTACGACGGCGGAGCGGTCAAGTACTGGCAGAACAACAAGAACATCCCGAATAGGGACGGCGGCCGCATCTGGAAGGAGGGTATCGTCGTGGCCACCGGAGTTGGCGAGCCCGGCAGCAAGATCCAATTCGCAGATCTCACGGGAGATGGCAAGGCCGACTATATCGTTCAGTACGAGGGCGGCGCTGCTCGAGGCTACCGCAACAATGGCAAGATTCCCAGTGGCGAGGGCCGCAAGTGGAATGACATGGGCACGATCGCCGCCGGTGTCAGTCCCCAGGGCCCCGTCCGTTACGCGGATATCAACGGCGATGGAAAGGCTGATTACCTTGTCGTCTTCAATGGGGGCGCCATCAACGCATATATCAACGATAACGACTGGGCGCCCAAGCTGCCTGAGAAGCCGGACCAACCCATCCCTGTCGATCCGGGAGCTGGTGATGGCGATGGTGATGGCGATGGTGATGGCGATGGTGGCAATGATGGTGACGGCGGTGATGATGGCAATAATGGTGGTGGCGGTAGCGGCGACGGCGACGTTGTGTACATTGATCCAACAATATGGAACTCTGAGAAGCCGACTGCAGGGTGCCAGCCTCCCTGTACCCTCGTCCTACCACCATGGCCGCTCTCCTCCAAGACTACAATCAGCTTCCCAGTCATCACCGAGACCATCAAGGAGACTTGGCCTGAAACCACCGACGGAGTTACCAAATACCGCACAACAACAATCACCGTTCGCATCACACTCCCACCTCTCACAACTTCTGAGATTGGCGTGTCTAACGTTATCCTGACCGAATCCACCTCCAAGTCTATTCCTGTACGATGCAGTGTCATTCCGTCTCCCGTCACGTTGACTGAGCCCACTCATGACATTACTTACACGTACAAGCCTGGGCCGCTTCCGACTGGCGATGATGATATCGATATCGGGCCTCCACCAGGCATTGCTCCGGGTATCATCGTCACCGCTGGACCCCCTGGACCTGTCTGCAAATCAGGCTGCGGCACTCTCTGTCTCTTCGGGTGCACTCCAGGTGGAGGCGGTGGAGTAGGAGGGGGTGGCTCGATCGGATGCATTGGCGGCGGATGTCCTGGGCCAGGCGGAAACTGTGTTGGTACTGGATGCGAGGAGAACAATGACGAGGACGATGATGATGATGATGACGACGACGACGAAGACGAAGATGAGGAAGACTGCGCCACAGAAACCAACACTGAGTGTCATCAGGTCTGTACGACAAAGCCCTGTGCTACTGTGTGCAACACATACCTTGGCTGCGACTGCACCACCTCTCGGGTAACGGACTATTGGGTATCATGCAGCTCCTCTTCATGCACCACGACCTCGTCTGAAGTCATCACAGGCTGCTTCCTGACTGCAACCGCTACAACGACGGGCGCCTCCTGTCCACTCTCCTCCCTTGACTATGAAAATGACCTCTTGGGTGACGACGGCGGCGATGCCAACCTGGGTAAAACCTACGAGACAACCCTTTCTCCGACCGTCGTTGTCAGTGCAACGCCTTATCCTGTCAATGGCGGCTATGTGACCGTTGACAGAACCGCCTACCCCATCCCTAATGTGAAGTCGCCAACCAGCACCAAGATGCGAGGAACATCGGCTATCATTCTCCCTTCTCACGTCGGCACCACCATCTCGATCACAAGAAAAGACATTACCATCATCACCGCATCGTACCCGAAAGCCACGACAACAGTCGGCTGTATTCTTCTGAGCTTGTATGCGTATGATACGTCTACTATGAGACTCGTGGCTCGTCCGAAGGGTTGGAAACCGCTGTTACCGCCTACGGTGAATACGACACATATGGGTGATGAGTCCCAGTGGGTTCCAAGCAACAAGCTCAATGTTCCCAAAGTATGGCCCGCTTCCAAGGGATCATCCTCCAAACATAAAGAGTTGTTCAGCCCAGCGAGAAGCAGCCAGACTGCAAGCCCTTCGACGAATTAACATTCTTTCGCGGTTTTACATAGGACAAACTGTCTGCAGCTTGTTTAGAGTGTGCAATGGCTGTACATGAGATGGCTTGGTGTCTGGCGTACTTCGGAATAGGTCTGGGAGTATATTTAATCTTTCACGTTTCTCAGCCTACCTAATTGAAAGGAGCCTTAGTGATCGTGACAACATTGCTACACCCAATAACTAGATACAGCCATGTCAACCATCAATCGATCTTGTAGGACTCAAAATGACGAGCAGGGATCTTCTTCTCAAACATCATATCAAGTTCATGGAAAGTCCTGCCCTTGGTACCTGGAACATCAAAGTAGACTGCGACAATCATCAAGATGGTCATGCCAAAGAAGACCCAGCCAATGTGACCACCCATGTTGCCCTGATCCTTGTTGAACATGTAGGGCAGGACCGTCACCCAGACGGTGCTGGTAATGGCCTGGAATCCGAAGGCAATTCCTTGAGACTTGGCCCTCAGCCTTGAAGCAGACACCTCGCCTGCCACAGCAAGACTCGAGCCAACACCTGGTCCATAGGCAAGGCAGGTAAACTGCATGACTATGCCGATGGCTAGGAGTGTCTTCTCAGACTGGGGACAAGAAGCAGCAACACCCATGATGAAATAGATGGTGGCGCAGATTGACATGCCAAAGAACATGAGTGGCCTATGCCGGAAAAGAGTCATCATGTAAATATTGATAACACAAGACAAGATCGAAACACCGAGTCCGATCTGCATGAGTTTGATGATCAAGCCACTGCTGAGACCGGTTTGGTTGAGGAAGTAGGGGGCATTGGACGACAAGCTGGAACCTACGATCTGCGGCATGTACATGCAGATCAAGATAATGCGGGTTCGACGCCAGTTGATTCCCTTGAAACATTCCAAGAACGAAGCCTTCTCACAGTTGATGAGACGCTCGGCCTCGATTGTTCCTTCGATGTGCTTAAGACGAGCCTCAAGATTCTCGTCGGCGGCGGACAGCTTAGCTAGATGCTTCAAAGCCAGATCGCGCTTGTTCTTCATGACGAGGTAGTAAGGCGACTCAGGAAGGAACGGAAGTCCGAGGGCAAGGATACCTGGGAATACCCATGCGGCGGCAAATACGACTCGAAACGCTGATTCGTTCATGATGGCGACTCGACCGTAGGTGGTGGAAATTGCGATCAAGAAACCGACGTTCTGCAAGGACAGTCAGAGATGCTATAAAAGGACTGGGAGTATGGGTAATCACATACCATCATAAGAATGTTGAGAGACAACGCAATACCACGAAGAGGCAGAGGAGTAATCTCAGAGACATAAGTCTGTGTTGTAGACTGGAAAGCACCCACAGCGAAACCTGAGATGATCTTGGCTCCCATGAACTGCGCCGGTGTCTCAGCCACGTACGCCAAAGTAATTCCACAAGAGACTATTATTATGCCACAAAGAAAGACGGCGCGTCGACCGAGTTTGTCTTGAACGAATCCAGCTGCGAGAGAACCGAAGAGTTGCATTATGTTGTACGTGGCGTTCCACAGCGACTGCCAGTAAGCTGGGATGATAAGTTGTCCGTCGATCATGCTTGAAAACTTCATTCTATCACGACTGTTAAAAAAGAAACTTGCTACAAGGGTATAGAGGACTCGGGGCCTTACTGGAAGGCGGGCAAGGCCAGGCAAACGGCAAGAGCAAGGTTTTCGTAGCCCACCAGAGTCGCACCCACTGTTCCAACTCGTTAGCCGTCTATTCGGCGGAGTCTATGATGATGAAGAGCCATACATACAGTTAGCGTAGAGAGCCCAAAGAATTGCCTTTGGATTCTTGCGAGCACATTCCCAAGTGCTGATCTGGTGGTCCTGGACGGCGACGGCATCCTCAGTATGGGTCACACCAGCCTTCTCGAGCCCTGTGTCATTGTCCAAGTCTTGGTGATGGGCCATCTTTGAAGTAAAAGAAGAGAAAAAGTGGTTATGTTGAATATAGTCCACTGCGAAGATGGTGGATGTTGAGATGCCGAAAGCGAAAATTCAGGGATGGAATTGCCTTCTTTATCGATTTTGACAGGTGTAGACAATAGCACCTCTGTGTCTTTTTCGTATTTTGACCACTCTTGGTGGATACTCTACCCCAGGAGTCCAGACTCATCTTGTCTGGGGTCCCCGCGATGTTGGGAGGGGAGAACTCGGATATCCCGGTAGTGCTTGGGATATCCGAATTGCAGTCGGTCATCGGGATAATATTGGAACGATCGTCGTATCATGGACCGAAGGTCTACTAGACTCTCTGCTAATCTAGTCTGTCTTAAAATTACCACTTGGATGATTCATGATACGTCTGCACTTGTAATAACTCTCCCATCACGTCTTTCAGCCGCAACTTCAACATGCAGAATTTTTCAATGCCACACGGTAGCCCTAAGTTCGTCCGTCCAATTAGGGTATTGCGAACTTCAGGCAAAATCAGAGTGGAAGACGATCTTTCCAATATCAGCTTGGAAAATGTGGAATCTAGTACCAAGGCTGATGTTATCCTAGACTATGGCCGCTGTGAGGGTGGCTTCCCAGTTTTCTCTATTGCCTCCGCATCCGCGCCCAAGGATCACCACCAAGTTGCTTTTCAAGTCACTTATAGTGAGACTATCGATGGGATTGATCACGAGACAGGTAAGCTTAACTTCACCTTTCTCTTCTTAAGATTCCTAAAACGTGTTAGTGTTAACCTTGGCGTAACAGGCGATGGTCCCTTTTTCCTATTCTCCAATGCTATGGATAGCTATAGAGTGTGTCTCCACCATGCGAGCACCACCAATGGTACTCAGATAGTGAAATCCCGATTCACTCAAGCATCCCAGAGATATCAGAAGATCACCTTGATGGAGCCAAACACCAGGCTGGTGTTTTCCAAAATCGGTTTCCAGGCAGTGCGCCCAGAAGCTTCCATCAAAGCCAAGTTTCATTGCTCAGATGAAACAGTTAATCGTATCTGGAGAGATGGTGTGCGCACGGTTGACATGTGTACCGTCGATCGCGAAGAGACGGTTCCATTCTGGGATGTTACTGAGCAGGGTACCCGTGTCTTCGGTGGCCACTGGGCCCCTTGTCGACAGGGAACCAGGTGGTCCAATAAGAAGGTGACCTTTCACACAAAAGTCGAAGAGTCTGGCGCGAGCTGGGCCGTTCGCATGATAACAAATGGCCTCATCTTTTGCTTGGACGCGAAGAGTAGGAAGTTACTGGCTGTTGAGGGGCTGTCAAATCAGTCTTCCATCTTGCCTTCCTTCCAAAGAGGATCATGGCAACTACCAGAGAGTTTAGATCTGTCGGAATGGCTAAGTGTTGAGACACTCGCTGTTGATGATCATTTAACTGTCACGATTCAAGGTCAAACGGTAGCCACTATCACAGGTATCCACGTCAGGGCGATGCTGGGCGATAATCTCGTCAACACCGGTTCAGTTGCGTTTGGCGGTCCTCCTGGATGGGTTGCGTTATATCGCGATCTGTCAATCAAGGATCTTGACAATCAAACTCTGTACGAGAATTCGCTACTGCAAAAAGACTCTGAGCGTACGTACGACGACTTCCAGGTCGGAACCAACAAGCTGGCATGCACCATCGACGGCGCAAAGCGAGATAGGGCTTGCTTTGGTGGCGATGTCTTTGTTACGGGTCGCTCTATCGCATACTCCACGGCTGATTTCGATGCTTGGAAGGGCACGATTCAACTGCTGCTCAGCCACCAGAACAAGGATGGCTATCTGGGCAACCTGTGTCCGATACAAGCCCCAGAGCATGATGGTGAAGATGAGCCCCCATACTATGGCCATTACTCATTGACATATGCCTTGTTACTGGTCGTGTCAATCAAAGATTACTGGCTAAACTCGGGCGATCGGGATCTTGTAGAGAGATCTTTCCCCCAACTCCAAAGCCAAATGGATTTCACAAGAAAATTCCTGAATCAGGATGGACTAGTTGAAGCCCCACCATGCTTATCGAGTAAGTCATTCCCGGCAAATCCTCTTCACTTGTCCGTTGTACTGATCAAGGTTAGTGACATGGTTCCCCATGGGCGGGCCTGTCTTCGGCATTTCCGCTGGCTTGAATCTTGCCTACTTTGACGCGCTCAATGCCATGGCATCCATATCCACAGACAAGGAAATAGAATTGCAATACTTGTCACAGGCTCAACGCCTGAAGGAATCCTTGATCAGTGTTCTTTGGAATCGAGAACGCGGTACGATGCGTCCAGCTCTGTCTTTGGCCGCTGACGGTGTGTTTCAAGATGTCAATTCCTATGCAGCTACTCTGGGCGTTTCCCCAGAGCACCCTAAGGCTGTTGAACAGATATTTTCATCTAGCGACTCTCTACCGCCTGCTTTCCGGTGCCTTGACAAGTGGGATAAGTTCGGTGTGACTAGCCCATATGCGTGTGGGTTTGCTCTCGAAGCCTTACTTAACAAGAATGAGGGCACCAAGGCAATGGAACTCTTGTTTAAGGTATGGGGCACAATGGCCGATCAGGATAACCCCAATTATTCTGGAGCCCATTGGGAAGCCATGAAGACAGACGGTACACCCTTCAATCACGATGTCTCACTGGCCCACGGATGGTCTACATGGCCCGTATTCCTACTGCCCAGGTATCTGGCGGGAGTTTATCCGCAAGAAGCTGGCTGGAAACGAATTGGCGTGGAACCAGTTCTTGCAGGATTAGAAACGGTAGAATACTCACTCGAGACTCCGCAAGGCCACCTCAGAGTTGGATTGTACATCGAAGAGCAGAGGAACACGGGTAAGATGAAGCTACTGGTACCCAAGGGTTGTACAGCTATGGTAAAGGCCCCAAAGGGTTGGTCCCTCGCTACGGGTGGCGTTATTCAGGGCGACGGAACGGAGGTGGCCATTGAGCTTTTCAGGGAAGTTTGATAGCTTAACTGACATCGAATGGATTAATTAACGACATCCATTAAGTGAAAAAGAGGTACTAAATGAAAGTGTATATGCGCTCGATAGAAGGTAAACTAAATATAGTTATCCATATCCGGTTTCCGTGTAGCAGGTGCGTCAGACACAACTTTGACCATATGATGATTGTCACCAATCAATCTAATCGTGTCAATCTAGCATGGCTTTGAGATATTGAATTCACCGTATCAAGATCTTCTGATGCGGTGCCGTGCCCAGACTAATCCGGGAAGTGGGGGGTAAGTTCTAGCGTTAGGGTACTCGGAGAAGCCGACATGGGGCTTTTTGGGTATCGTCTCCATGCGACATGGGCCCTGGGATATCCGGGACCTCGTCAGCACCGGCTTCTCCGCCCCGCATAGTCACCATCTATCAGGTGTGTCTGGTTAGGTAGGTAGCATATATACACACTCGGGACAAGGTAACACGCATCAGTGCCAGCGACAATTTACGCAAACACAAACAACGCTATACTCAAAAGACATGGATACACAGGAGATCCTAAAGAGTCTAACTCTGGAGGAAAAGGTCCGATTGCTCTCTGGCACTCCACACGATTTTGTCTCAATTGCTGGCATTCCCGAAAAAGGGATAGCGCCTCTCAAGGTATGTGTCTACAATCTTCAAGATGACGCGTTGATAAATCCTAACAGTCTGATTAGACGGCTGATTCCATTAGTGGAATACGACCTAGCACCTTTGATGGTGCACTGACCACGGCTTGCTTCCCCAATACGGCTTGCATAGCGTCAACATGGAACACAGAGCTTCTCGAGAAGATGGGCTGCGAGCTTACCCGTCAAGCTAAGATCAAGCATGCACAACTGATTCTCGGTCCTACAATCAATATCCAGAGAGACCCTCGAGCTGGACGCAACTTTGAATGCTTCAGTGAGGATCCACTTCTCTCGGGATACATGGGTGCCGCTATTGTCAATGGCATTCAGAGTCAGGGATTCGGTGCTTGTGCAAAGCATTTTGTGTGCAATGACTCCGAAACTCAAAGACGTTATTACAATGTTGATGAATCTCCTTATGGCCGCACCTTGCGGGAGATCTACCTTGCTGCCTGGTCATTTCTTTTGAAGAGATCTAACCCTGCGGGTATAATGACAGCGTGAGTGATGCATTGCTGGCCTTTCATGTCTTGTTACTAACGCTGTGTCAAGATACAACAAAGTTGATGGGACCTTTTGTTGCGATAGCGAAGCTATTGTTGAAGACATCCTCCGAAAAGAATGGGGTTACGAGGGTATTGTCATGTCCGATTGGTTTGGCACTCGCTCGACCGTTGCTTCTATGAAAGCTGGGGTGGACATTGAAATGCCTGTACCAGTTTTCAGAGGAGACAAGCTAGTCAAGGCTGTGGCCAGTGGCGAGATAAGTGAAGAGCACATTGACGCCAGCGTGTCGAGGCTTCTTGACTTGCGCCGTCGAACAAAAGACTCGCAAAGTGAAGGCCCAGAGAAGTCGGAGATCATCAAGGAAACCAACGAAATTGCCCGACAACTTGCTCATGAGGGCATTATTCTCCTCAAAAACGAGAATGAAACACTCCCGCTGCCAGGGGCTGATGGATTGCGGGTTGCAGTCGTTGGAGAATATGCCAAGAAGGCAGTCTTTACAGGCGGCGGGAGTGCATCCTGCAATCCCCAGTATCGTCAGGTTCCCCTGGATCTCTTACGAGAGGCACTCCCGAATCCGGAAAACATCGCATACGCGGCGGGTGTTCGCACGCGTCGCGTTATTCCAGTCGCATCACCAGAAATCATCACAACCAATCAGGGCCAGAAGGGCGTTGAGTTATTGTATTTCAATGCCGGCAGTGATCGGCCTTTTCTGACCGAAATATTAGAAGAAGCTAGCATCAACCTCATGGCTCAAAGAAAGCCAGGCTTGGAACTTGCCGGCTCTCGCATTGAAATGATAACCAACCTTGTCCCGAAAACAACCGGAACTCACACCCTCGCTCTTCGACACTCGGGATCATTTTCAATGGAAGTCGATGACATCGAAGTGTTCAAGGGCGATGCACCTGACATCACAACGGAACAATTTTTGTTCAACCTTCGCAAGCTTGAGTCGCGTGTTGAGCTTCCAATGGAAGCCGGAAAGTCTTATAATGTCCGCATTATCATGCATTCGAGGCAGCCGGTTGTTGGTGAGCCCACTCCCTACGGGCTTACGTTTGCCTTTGAGGAAGAGTATTCCGAAGAGCTTGCCATATCAGAAGCAGTCGAAGTTGCAAAGGCGTCGGATCTTACCATCATCTACGCCGGCCGCAGCGAACAATACGAGTCTGAAGGATTTGATCTGGAAGAGATCACTCTACCTGACAACCAGGTAGCCATGATCAGAGCAGTGGCAGCCGCCTCAAAGAAGACAGCTGTCCTTCTTCATTGTGGCAACCCAGTTGACATCAGCAGCTTCGTTGACGATGTTGATGCGATTGTCAACATGCACTTTCCAGGCCAAGAAGGCCCTCAGGCTATGGTGGATATCCTGACTGGAAAGGTTAACCCTAGCGGCAGATTGACTGCAACTTGGCTCAAGACGCTGCAAGACTGGCCTAGCTTTGGAAACTTCCCTGCAAAAGATAATGGCGATGGAAACTTCGTTATCAAATATGCTGAAGGGTTGGAGATTGGGTATCGGGCTCCAGTTCCGGCAGCCCGAGTTCAATATCCTTTCGGTCATGGACTATCCTACACTTCATTTTCTTACGACAAACTTGATGTCAGTCTGAACAATTCGACGAATCCTGCTGTTTTAAAGGCCAACGTTCGTGTTACAAATACCGGTAGCATTTCAGGCAAGGAAGTGGTACAGATATACATCTCTCCACCAGATGATGTCGCCGACTGGAGGCCCGCGCGAGAATTGAAGGAGTTCACCAAGATTCTTCTCTCTCCAGGTGAATCGAGGCAAGTTTCTATCAAAATGGATACAACGACCTTCTCCAGCCACTGGAGCGACTCTTCGCGATCTTGGACGGTAGACAGGGGTGATTACGCGGTGGAAGTAGGAGGCCATCGTGCAACTTTTGTGATTTAGCTTCAACAATGATAGAGTAATTCTGATTGTTGATATGTGATAGGAGGAAAGTGTCTCGTCTTACTTTGACATCCAGATGCACAAAAAAGAATAAAGCGTTGCCTGAGCGTTTGGCAAGAAACAGGCTAAATGCTTATAGTTAAATCGATTTCGATGATGCCAAGCCGAAGGGTTCAGTATAAGTCCCCATTGGCATGTAAACAATTTCACTGGACCGTGATGTTTTGCGTCGGTTCGACCTGTTTCATCGAAGGGGACTAGAGTTCAAACGTTGAGTGGTTTTCTCTCAAAGTTGATTAAGTGGTCGATTTAACAGCCATCTAAAATTCTGTTACCTCAACGTCAAGTTCCTTGCAAACCTCCAACAACTTCGACTCTTGCCACTCTGTAGCGGCTTCAGGCAGCACCACCCCTGTTGCTGATGAACCAGCATTTTGAATTACTTCCTCGATACCTCGCCCGTTGGCGAATGACCAGACTCTAACGTATCGGCTACCAAACTCCAGTGTGAAAGTCTCTCCAGCAGCGATGACCACTGTCTGGCCCTCCCGGACTTCATTCCAAGAAGTGCTGTTTCCTGATTTGATCTTGACCTTGAGCAAACCTTCTTGGACGATGAAACAGTGATCAATCGATGCAAATGTCAACCACCGGCTTAGAGGTGATTGGCCATACGCACTCGATGACTCAATGCTAGAGATCGAGAACTTGCCCTGGGATTGTGATGAAAGAATGAAGGGCCGAGACATGACGCCACCGAGTAGCCATCTTGGCCCTGTATTTGCACGTAGGAAGTATGGTTCTCCAGGCCCAGCAAGCTGGCTCTCGGAGTCTTCCCAGTCTCCAACCTCTGGTGGCTGGTAGTCGCGCTTGAAGTGAACGTCGAACCTGTCCTTGGCTGCCATCATCTTCTGTATCAACATGGACCTAATATCGCGATCGTCGTTTTCGGGGACAAGAACACCGCTGTATTCTTCTCCAACATATCGGAAGAAGTCAACCCAGTCACCCGGGGCCACCAGGCCCACAGTCTCGGTATGCGGCCCAAGCAAGAGAGGGTTATGAATCACATGCTGACGTGATCAGTTAATCAAACATCCAATGGCTTGTCAAGCTGATGAAAGAGCAAACTTACGGGAGGGATGTAGGCAAAGTCACCAGGACCCATGATCCTACACTTATCTCCATTCCATAGTTTTAAGAAGCCCTTAGTCACAAGAAAGACATCGTGGGCTTCCTCCAAGCAAACCAATGGCGGTATGGCTGTTTTCACGAGTGGGGCCGTCTTGGCCGATGCCCCAGGATTCC
>JAAGWO010000128.1:0-16213 GCA_013266205.1 Fusarium decemcellulare
TGACTACACTTCACTCTTCTTCCCTGCGCCGCAAGAGCTGCTGCACGATTATATTGCAACGTATGCGTGGCTCGAGGCCGAAGGGGATAGTCTTCAGCGGGGCTTGAGGCGCACAAGACATCAGTTTATGACGGTGCGAGTAATCTAGGGAAGATGGAACAAGAGGGCATTTGGTCGCGATTCTAGCGACGCTTTCAAGTGCTACCGCCAACTATCAGGTTGCTCTCACTCGAGCCATGGTAAGCTTCTTAGCGCAGCAGTGTCGGCCCAGATACCTAGACACCAGATTGACGTGTTCGTCAAGACGGCCGACAAACATCACTAATGTACCACAAGTCCTGGTAATACCTGTCACATCTCATTCTCTTCCTCGTGAGGCCATCACCAACGTGGACTTGGGCGTGGTAACACTCTTCGCTAAAAGAAGCAGTGAGGCTTGGACGTGTTCACTCGACACAACCACCTAACCCACGCGTAATTCATGTTCAGTAATCAGTCCTTCAACGGAAAAAATCATGCAAAGTCAGCAGTGTGACGAACCGAATAGGCAAATTGTTTTTACTGTAGGGTTCAAGACGATGTGAGCATGTTAACCGGCCTTCTCTTGGAGATGAGCCACCCTACACTGGGGCTACACAAACTGACGCTTGATGTTTCGAGTAGTTCTATCTACCATCAGGGTAAAATGATAAAAAAGCTAACAGCATCATTAATTACTTGATCACGGTGGACAAGTGAAATTATTGGTATTTGTGCATCAAACTCTCCTCTATCATGTGGTGATCGCAATGATTTACCCAAAATGATGAGGGGGGCGGGGATTAATATGTCTGACTCGCAACAAAAAAAGACTCAGGATGTAAGTAATTTAAAGATAGTCTGTCCTACGGGTGCATGCCCAGGACGGACTATATCGACGAAAGTTTGCGACAGTCACGGGCATGTCTGTATCGTAAGTGAAGCTATCGCCGTGATGCGAGCATTCTCAGCGGAATCCATGGCATGGCAAGACTATCGATAACCTTGAAAAGATCCACATTCCTTTAGCGATTTGCTTAACAACTAAACATATGCCTTCGAGACCAAGTTGCTCACTGCGGCCCATAGGTGCACCATCACTGTTGACCCTCTCGCGAGACGCTCTTCTCATGATCCGCCTCGATAAGCGTGATTCATGGACAGACAGATGGAACGAATTGACACTCTACCTATAAAATCTGTGCAGTGAGTTTATAGTGGCAAAAACTACAGAGAACACTCTCAAAAGGCCAGAAGAGCGGGTTAAAGCGCAGCCAAATCACTAGAAAGCGTGCGAAAAAGATAGCTTCTGTGTCTCCAAGGCTACTGTCTAATAGCAGCCTTTTCAACTGGGCCTAACACGAGGACCTAAGTTGAGCTTGATGGCGGACACTCCAAGCTTGCGCCCGTAGATAAAAATGCGACTTTAAAAAGTCGAGTAATACCTTAACAGTGACTAATTTGAATTGGGCAAGTCTCGTCTTTCTTTTGTGCGGACGAAGCCAAACGCAAATTCCACGCAATTTCAACAACCCCCCAATCGCGGAATTTGCCATCTCATATCTCGTACTTGATTGCGTTTAGTCAACGGCAATGAGTAGATATTTTCCCTCCAGGCCTACCCGATATCGCCTTCACTATGTCTTGGTATCTAACTCTCATGCCGGATTTAAGAGGAGGGTGTGATCCCCACCAACCACTTTGCGCCAAAAACGTTCGAGTTAGATGCTGCCAAACGATCAAGATTTTCATTTTATCTATTATGAACGCCCCAGAGAATCCAAGTACCCATTCTACTTTTCCTTTCAAGCAAGTTGAGTCGAATCTGCAGTAGTTGGCTCGCAAAGGAAGTGCCGCAACCCCCCAGAAGTCATGGCTTTCGGTGTCAATAGCGTGCGTCTCTTTTGCTTATGCCATGCATTTTCCATCCAGGATCTGCCTTGTGCAATTCTTCGGAACGGGAATAACTGGCACCATACTCCTATGTGGAGAAATGTAAAGGCTTCTTGGGCATATATATAGCTTTAATATTAGTTGGTGCTGGCTTTGTACATGGAGTCGAGAATCATTCTGCCGTTGTTGAATGTCGGGAACACACCAACATCTGATGTGGTGTCTGCAGCCCAAACAGAACCAGAGCCACGCCTTATGTGATAATCTTGTCGAGCATGTGGCCTGAGAACATTCGTTCTTGGAAAAGAAGCATGTCAACCTTCTTGACAATTGTCAGGGCAGATTATGACACCTTTTCCAAGCTGGTTAGAATGGAGGCTGTCCCCATGTAGAACGTTTGGCGGATATCGTTGACAGGTGTCTCAGAACGCTGAACATTCTGCAGGGTGTGTGAGATTGGGATTGCGTCTCTGAATAGTTTGTGAGCTAGAAGCATGTTCTTAGTTTCTTAATGTTCTCGAAATTGGTCAGGAGATACTCCAGGCCTTCGGTAGTCAAGAGGAGCCTTTTGAAAACCATGTTGACGTCGTTTGATTGATCTGCGCTGATGAATGATTCGTCGGTGGAACTATCAAGACTGAGTAACAAAGGTGGATGTTTGAACTTTTATTACTGATGGTTTCATCAATCAGCATCACTGCATTGATACAAACAGCAAAACAGCAACCTACATGTCAAGTCATGATACTCTATATTCTCATGGCTATCTGCCATTGGTGTCTGGTTCCCCTCAAGTCAGCTCACCGAGCGTCTAGCCTTGAAAAACACAAATGAGTTGGGCTTGGAGCCGGTGTCTTGACTGGTCTAGGCCCACTTCGGCGAGATGCACCGCCATCCACATTTCCAGCCGATTGAGGCCATCCAATCGTCAAGATACCGAGGACCAAGGACTATCAATGGAAAGCAAATGGGTCCAAAACGATGTGTTTCAATGCCTTGAGCTATCACGAGCCGATGTCCGCTTTACGGCAGTGGGACAACTGATCGCATGAGCCGAGACAGGCTCTATCGCAAAAGACAGCCACTCTTCAACCAGCAGTGATGCCGTACTTTGTCATTTGACATCACAGTGCTTTCCAAAAGGCAGGTCTCCCCTATCAAAGTTTTTCCTGATATCAGTTCACGAACCCTAGCTTATCCTTTCGGCGCATGCAAGCATAACGGCACCTGGGCAAACGGATTCGACCACGCGTGTGATGGTCACAAAAGCCATGATTCTACAAACGACACAGCCCGCATTCCGGCAATGCATCCAAATTGTCTTAAATCTAGTATTACTATGTACAGTATTATCCAGGATATACTTGCGATATCCCGAACTATCTATAGTAATAAGTCTTGTTCCTGAGCGGCCGGCAAGCCTTACAACTGATGATCTCTGCTGCATGTCGGTCATCCTGGCATTCAGATCGTAACTGGATCTCGTACTATTCGTGACCCAATAGAATCTGGTAGTATACAAAGGGCATTTGCTACTTAGTATGTCTAGAAAAATACGTCGAGTTCAGAACGCGAGTTGACTCAGCGATGGAACGTAGAAAGTGGAAAGTGGAAACCAACCATCGCGAAGACGCATTTCCGAGCTCCACGCTTAGTTCACGATGAATCGCCACGCATGATTCAGTTCCCATATGACTTACGGTAATGCTCATTTACCATGGTTAAGCTCAAAATCTTTCCTTCACACTCTCGTTATTAATAATCGACTCATGTTGCTTCGCGAAGCTGCGAGACTGATTCTCGACGGATCTCACTAGTCGGTTGACTCAGGATTCTCGCAATCAATAGGCGGCGAAATGATCAACGAACTTTTCCGCTACGTTGTCAGCCTTGAAGTTGGGTCCGGCAGAGCCGAACTCGATGAAGTAAAGAGGACTGCCATCATTGTAATAGTCTTCGATGTTGAGTTTGGGGGCGATTCACCAGGAATTGGACGGTGTTCCATGCATCCACGCAGGGCCGGTGAGGGTGTGAGTGCGTCTTCTAAACAACTCTGAATGATTTCTTCGTGGTAGAAGCATCTAGATACACTGTGCGGCTTGAGCTTGAGCTGGTCTGATGAGTGTTGTCTGTACAAGTAAACTATGTCTAGCTGGCACTATCCTAGCTCAATGAGTCTAGTGTCGTTATGATCTGCGAGAACCTGTCCTCCTGTGCGGCTTCTGACTTCAAACTACGACACCAAAGGCTTTGGCTGGCTGGCCAAGGGTTAAGGTTACTCACCTAATCCACTGTTCAAATGTGTGTCAAGAGGCTAAAAGGTGACACTGAGCCCTTGATCGAGACCATGGAGCTAATAAATAGTAATTATTGTGATCAAAAGGCTCACTAATATCCCCCTCTTGGACCCAAGGCTCCAACGGGTAACTACTTTCGACCGTTACAAAGTCACAAAGAAAACACAAGCACCAAAAAGAAACACAAGAAACACGAGAAACACGAGAAACACAGCTCAAGTGGCCCGACCCTGCCAACAAGTACCAGCATCGATAGTCAGTCAATCCAAGCCCAGCTGGTTGCGAACCTCGGCCTTTTGCTCTTCGAGTTCTTTCATCTTGCTCTCAGCGTCATCCTTCTTTTTGCTCCATTTCTTGTCCAGATAATCGCAAAGCCCAGGGATATGGTTGACGACTTGGAGCAACTGACCTAGCACGTCGGACATCTTTGAGATTGTCCATGCGACGCTACCCTCGCGATAAGCACCGGGCTCAGTGCATTCACCGTCGTTGATGTGGACGCCCAGTGCCTTCTGCAAATACTGCCAATGGTTGTGGTAGATGATGAAGGCCTCCTCAGCATCATCGACCTTGCACGCCTTGGCGACATCCAAGACCCCCTCGGCTATTCTTATGAGAGTCTTTTGCTCCCCAATCTTGGTATCAATGTGGCCCAGCGTCTGTCGCAGGCGATCGTCCGTTGGACCAGACTGAGATGCCTGGATGACGTTGATGGAGGGAATTTCATCGGTCGTGGTAGTAGCAGCCTCATGCGCGGTGTTTACAGATCTTTCGCTGGTGTTGGCGGCGGGCACTTCATCGGGCTTGGTTGTGCGAGGGACTTGCGATGGGCTGCTTTGGGGTGCTTCGGTCGCGCTGGTGTCGGTCGCGAGAACCGGGCTGGTCTTGGTGACTGCAACATCGATGGTACTGAGAATGCTGGATTCTCTTTCGTTGTTGTCCTGGTTGGTGTCTACCTGGCGCTGTGTGATGGCTGAGGGTGTCGTCTGTTGACGTCTGGATGGTCCAGAGGACAATCGGATCGCCGAGAGTGGTTGGCTCTTGGCCCGCCTGTTTCTTCTTGCCGGCTTTGCCTTCGGCATTGCGACGACTCCTTGACAAATAGGCCTTGTTGAGGTGGGTTGTAAGGTGGGATGAAGGCGGATTCGTCGGGCTGAATCTTGGGACGACAATGTTAGGTCGAGGGTCGGTCGGAGAAGCAGTTGGGAGATGGAGCAACAAATAGACAGAGGAAGCTAGTCAAGTCAGCAAACTGTTCACGAAAGTAAAGGAAAGGGGGGTCGAACAAACATGTGAAGTAGGGTAATGAGAGTCCTGACGGATCATTGCAGACAGAGAGCAAACGCTGTAAACCAGGTCGAGTGCAGCTGCGTCTTACCGAATGGCAAACGAGCATGCAAACGAGAGAGACAGGAACGCCATCATTTACTAGCAGGACTGCAGATGAAGAATTAGTTCTGGGGAAGGGGACAAACGGCGACGGCTGGCGTGGTCTATTGGGAGGGAAGATGAGTGCAGGAGAGAGTTTGGCCAAACAGTAAGAATGCTGCCATTGCTGTAGCTTCAACGTCCCGAAACGAGGTTGTAGTCCATGGTTCTCATCTCAAGACTCTAACCGTCCAGGTGGCGAGGCTCGAGATAGCCCAAGTTGAGGAGGCGACGCGGATTGAATGAACCAGGCATCATTAGAGGGTCGCCAAGTCGTGCCGCGTCGGCCGCCTCAAGCAGGTGGAGTGATATCGGTTGGCAACAGATGGCCTTTCTTTTGGCTACCAAACGGAAAAAGATGTCGAGCTAATAAATGTTGTACTGCGCAGATGTTGAGTGCAAGTTTATGGCAAACGGTCGGGGCTGGCGCGGACCGGCGCAAAACTAGATTTGGCAAAAGGCGTTTCGGACAAGACAAAAGATGGGACTCGGTTGAGACCCAAGACCGAGTCTAATCGCCGAGAGCCTTGTTTTCTCGCCTTGTATTGTGTCATGTGGCTGAGACAAGTCGCGGCGTTTGTGTCTTGGATGACCAAAGTGCTTCGTCGGGCGGTCATCTCATTACTGGTAGAATACTTGTTTGGGTATTGGTGCTTGGCTGATTCGCAAGTCTTGAGAACCCACAGGCTCTACCGGAACTGTTCAGTTGATACGGTACGAAGCAGCATACTATTTATATTGCTTCCTTCCCGTCAAGTGCAAGGCTTTCACTTTACAAAAAAGCATAGTTGGGTAGTATATACAACTATCCTATTACGAAATAAGTCTAGAGTTGTGGAAACTAGGAACAGCCCTCAGCCCTCAGTACCGAGACGATGATGGATCGAATGCCTTCCTCTCAGTCTTCCAAACCCGCGCACATAAATGGACACTCAATGAGCGTTTAGGCATCACTCATCCTTCGCGGCAGTTGCACTTTGAGAATACATAGTGATTGGCCGCATTGCGAGACGCGCATCGTGCTGCAGTGAGAAAATCTACATATAGACTAGTGCCACCGCCTTTTGACCAGGATGCTTCAGCCGATCAGAGAGCCTGATTCTTTGCCGTCAATGATTTGCAACCTTGTTTTTTTTCCAGTAATCCTATTTCCACCGACGAACAAGGAAATCATTTTGTGCCTCACGATATCAATTTGTGGCTTCGCTTGAAATGTCAGACAGCGAGAGCTACAGCGAGCCTGATGCCATCATCATCGATCGCGACGATGTAAGCAACTACAATCCCGACAACATTCTCCCCAAATCGACGGAAGAGATCGCAAAGATTCGAGAATGGCTCGAGCCAACGTCGTATACTATCGCTGGCGGCGAGTTCCGCAAGCATCTTGCGTCGCACTCTCCGGGGACTGGGCAATGGCTTACCTCTACCGACGAGTATCAGGGCTGGCTGCGGGGAGATGATGGGTGTGGCCTGCTCTGGATCAAAGGTATCCCTGGATCAGGCAAATCAGTCCACATTGCCAAGTTGATTGATGACCTCACTAAAGAAAACCCTGGTTGTCCAGTGCTTTTCTTCTTTTTCCGACAGATCATCGCTGCCAACCACAGCCCGCATGCCCTTCTCCGGGATTGGATGGACCAAGTTCTGCGATACAGTCCGCCCCTTCAACATCAGCTCTGGGCGTACATCGAGGAGCAAGTGTCGCTGAGCTCATTCTCTGTTGACGACTTGCTCAAGGATCTGCAGATGGCATTCCGAGCGCTGCCCGACAAGGTGTTCTGCATTGCTGATGCCCTAGATGAGATGGACACTGGGAATGAGGCATTCCTCCCGGCTATCGGGTCGCTTGGACAGTGGAGGCCACACAAGGTCAAGGTCTTGATCTCGAGTCGACCCGTTCCAAAGGTCGAGGCCCATCTCCGCCAAATACCGGCCTTCCATATTCGGCTTGAGGAGCGGATGGTTGATATCGATATTTCGACCTATGTGAACTCCGCGCTGTCAGAGTCTCATATCCCTGAAAGCGAGTGGGGTGCAATCGTCAACGCTGTGCCCGGACGAGCGAATGGTCTCTTCCTATACGCAAGGCTAGCAATGGAGGCCTTTCTTGAGCCAGGCGCCAACATCGAGACCGTGTTGGCATATCTTCCGTTAGATCTCAATGTCCTCTATGCCGATCTGTTACAAGAACATGCTAGGCGCTCTGGCATATCATCGCATGTTCAACGTCTCATCCTTCAGTCTGTCACGCATGCGACAAGGCCGCTACGACTGCTCGAACTCGCCGAGATGTGCAGAGCAGTTGACTCTATTGGTTCGGGCCGAGACCTCAAAGCGATGAAGGACCTTATCAGGACTGCGTGCGGCCCCCTGCTAGAGATCCTACCGGACGAGACAGTATCGGTTGTGCACCATTCTTTTACCGAGTACCTTAAAGGAACTACGCGAGTCAATGATGAGGGGGGCTACCCAGTCTTGCTTCCCGGACCATCCCATGCTCAGCTTGCTCTATCATGCCTGCGGTATTTGCTGGAGACTCGATGTCTTGATGAAGTGGAGATCACAATTGATGACACTGACGAGAGTCCAGGCCACGATGATGGCTTCTACTCTCGAGACAACTCTGACTGGGTTCCGCATGAAATACGCGAGCTACGTATGAAGTTTCCCTTCTTCTTGTATGCCACTCGCAACTGGCACCTTCACATTCGAAATTCCGAGACAGAGTCCTATGCACAAAATGAGATCAACCATGTCCTTGAGCAATTCCTTAGCACCGATAAGTCTATCAAGGCATGGCTCCAGGTGGTATGGCCTGGATGGTCATGGAATGCACGAAAGTTTTCTGCCCTACACCTGGTAGCAAGATTCGGACTTGTTGCGTATACAAAGAAGCTTGTCGCAGGCTGGACTGGGGATGTGAACTGCTATGACATTACGGGGAAAACACCATTGTAAGCCACTGATTTAATACCGTGAGGTACAACGGCGGAGATTTTGCTAACGGGTTTGTGAGATGGTGGGCTGCTTCCGAGGGTCATGCTACGATAGTTAGCGAACTGCTTGCCGCAGGCGCTGAACCAAATCCTCTCGATAACGCGATTGGGAGAAAGCCACTGCATGAGGCTGCTAGTAAAAATCGACACAAAGTTGTCAAGGTTCTGCTAGAGGCTGGCGTCGATCCTCTGGCGCCACCAAGTCCTAGCGATGAGGAGAGGGCCAAGGAGCATTGCAACTGGCATCTCCAAAAACAGCCTCTCGAATATGCATGCGAACACGGGCATGTAGAGGCAGTCGACGCATTCTTGCCGCATATTGGTTTGGAAGAGATGCAGAAATGCCTGACTTTGGCTGCGCATGAAGGGCAATCGCGTGTGGTTACACACATGCTGGCACAGCCTGGCGTAGAGATCGACTATATGGATCATGGCAGCACTGCGCTTTTCAGGGCCTGCTGTAAGAGAGACCTGGCTACTGTAAAGGCTTTGCTTGAAGCTGGAGCCAATCCAAATTTGGTGAACGAGTGGGGGAAAGGTTCCGAGCCGCAGCAGCCAGAAGCCTCGCGTTCCCAGTTCACATGTCTCCATGCGGTCTGTGGCCTACCCGATCCACCTATTTACCATGATGAGTGGGATGATGATGACATCTGTGAGATAGCTAGACTTCTCATCAAGCATCAGGTTGACATTCATCATCAAACAGAGGATGGATCAACTGCCCTGCATCTCGCCGTCGAGAAGTCCTATTACCTAGCCCAACTTCTTGTTGAATCTGGAGCCTTAGCTCAGGTTGCGGATTCTCAAGGACAGACGCCGCTTCATCGCTGCCGTGTTCCGGCTTGCGTTCCACTCTTGGTAGAAGAAGGCGGCGTCGATATCGATGCACGGGACGTATATGGGGACACCGCCCTTCTCGCGGCTCTTGGCAAGCATAATCACGATGCCCATATCCTGCTGCTCCTGGAGTGCGGTGCAGATGCCAAGGCTCTCACCTCGGCTGGCGAAAGCACCCTTCACGTAGCGCTCAGATCCAACTATGCGACACCGGTAAGCCCACCCGCCATCCTTTTGTGAGAATGCCACTCCAGAAACGGCTAATGAGAAGAGTAGATTATCATCCAGGCGCTTCTTGAAAGTGGTGTCGACCCAAACATACGGAACTGCCAGGGCGAAACAGTCTTGATGATTTCTTTCAGATCTCCAGATACTAAGAAGATCTGGGACTTGTTGTTGGCAGCGGGTGCAGACATCAATGCGCGGGATCGTTCCGGGCACACTACTCTATGGCATCAGGTCGCGCGCTGGCCAGACGTGAAAGATGACGGTCAAGAGTCACATGACGATGTTCAATTCCTTCTTGACCATGGAGCTAACTCCCATTTGCGAGACTTCAGGGGAAGAAGTTTGCTGCATCAAGCTATCAAGAAGCGGCCTGCCAGCTACAGCTCGAGATCTAGGGATGATACGAACATTCCGCGTTTCGAGTTTCTGCTAGGTATCGGCCTTGACCATACTGTAATCGATTACGACGGAAATTCACTGCTTCATGAGCTCGCAGCAAGAGAGGCATCACTGTATCCGTACGTTCGGAACTGGGTGCTTCCGCTATGGGAACGCCTTGTCTGCACCCTTGGCCTGGATGTTGACCAGCAGAATGTAAGTTCTTCTCTTTCTCCTGATGTAGTTGTTCTTCCAGGACAGGAAAACTTGCTGAATGGATGGCACATATTTAGCACCTGGGCCGCACACCGCTCCATGTTCTCTGTGATGCACACTCTCGGCCTGGTGAACATGGTCGCGATGACAAACTTGAACCTATCGACTTTCTCATCATGCGAATGAAGAACGTGGATGTTTCCGACCACACTGGCCAAACAGCATTGCACATCGCCTCGACTCGATCCGAGTACTGTGCCAAGACACTCTTGGACGCTGGACTCAGTCCTATCGTCGCTAGTTACGAAGGCCTTACACCATTGCATTTGGCCGCTCGCGCACAGCAGAGCAACATCGTTGGCATGTTTGTACGTTGGTTGCAGAAACAATCACATCAGAAGTCAAGCAACGATACAGACACTCTAGTTCAGCATGACGCCGATGATGGGCGGCTCGAAATCGATGGCATCAACGCAACAGACAAAGAGGGATATAGTCCGCTCTATTACGCTGTCCGAAGCGGCAGACCTGAAGCTGTCAAGATTCTTCTCGAAGCAGGGGCTGATGTCCGTTCAGGCGGCGATTTATTCCAAGCCTGCAGCGAATTCGAAGAAGACAACATGTTTCGCGCTGCGACATGCCATATCCATCGTGATCCACTAACTCAGAGGGAGATCAAGGGAGATGTTTCAGACACTTCGGAAGGCTGCTCCCCGTCCACCGCTAGCAAGGCCAAATTCTCTGTCATCGAGACCAGCCGACTAGAGGAGATTTTGGCAATGTTAGTTAAATATAGGGCCGATGTGTCCGAGCTCGAATCAAAGACAAAGCCCTATAAGGATGGGCATGTCCGTAGGTGTTTGCGTCAGGGCAAGGCTTATACTGCCAGCTGCCTCTTCGACCGAGTCCCCCTTTCTCTCTGGACTGAACCAAACAGATCGGCCTTTTATACAACCCTCCTTGCAACTAGCGCCCCTGCGTATGATTCTTCGGTCTCATCCAAACATTCTATTCCAGTTGTTGCCGGACGACCGAGCCCCATTGAATTCGAACTCTTCATACGGTAAGTGAGATATTTCCATCCCTTCTTCTTTATTCATGATCTATCTAACACAGAGTAGGCAGAGGCGTTATGACCTAGTCAAGGAGCTTGCCAGGCGTGAAGCAAGATTTCTCCCAGATCCTCGTGACAACTACCACTTCAGCCACTTTGCTAACCTGGTCCGATGTGGTTTCACCAAGCTAGTCAAGAGGATTGGGAAGATGGAGGCAAAACGCGCACTCGGTCAAGGTGACTGGCATGCTTTTGGCGATAGTTCCAAAGCAGGGCTGTGGTGCGCCAACCGACCAGCAGACGAGCAGCAAGCAGAGGGAAGAGATCTGCGTGGCATCGACCAATCAGATGAACAGAAAATCCCGAAGCCTTTCCTTCTAGAAGCAGTCGAGAGCGAACTTCCCAATCTCGACATTGTCAGATTGCTGGTGGAGGATTTCCGTGTCGACGTGAATGAGAGGACCTGGGGCTCAGATTATACCGATGGGGGCACCCAACTTACATACGAAGACTCGGCCCTTCATTACGTTGCTGAAGGTCTACACTGGTGGCATGTCCACCAGGCCTTAGAATATCTGCTCAAGGTACCTGGGATTTACATGAACCTCCGGATCAAGGGCGGCTTGACACCCCTTCACGTGGCAATCGATGGCAGAGACTTCATCCACCAGCCCCAACACCGTTCTCATGCTTATGACTCGGTGAAACGTCTGCTTAAGGCTGGAGCAGATGTTCACCTCAAGACAAGGCGGGGGGCAAGTTGTCTGACCTTGGCCACGCGCGATATCAAGATGGTGCGGCTGCTGATCAAGCACGGAGCCATAATATCACCTGATGATGTCGTGTCGGCAGTCCAGGCCGGTCGAGTCGACGTACTGCGCAAACTTTTGCAGGCAAAAGATGAGGAAGGTCAAAGTTCCGGCTTGAGCTTGGATCCAGCGCTGCGCGCAGCAGGCATGCTCTTCAGAAAGCCGGATCCAGAGGTTGACTTCTGGGGTCCGGACGTTGACAATGCCATTGTTCTTGAAATGATTGGGATCCTCATCGACCACGGCGCGAACCCTCTCTCCAACTACATCATTCGACGAAAGGATGATAATCCACTTCCACCGCCTGAATACATTCACTTCGGGAACGGCGTTGCCCCGCCTGAGAGAAATGACAACGATCAGGAAGTGACCTTGCTACACAATTTGATCGAGACAATCAGAGAATTCCAAATTCAACCGTTTCTAGCGCCCGGAATAGATGTCAACCACAGAGACCCAGAAGGACGCACACTCTTGCATGTTTCCTGTACCAGACCTGATTTGATCGACAAACCTTTGACTGCAGGAGGACAAGAAACCATTTTCCAGCACCTTGTGGCACTTAACGCTGATCTTACCGCACGAGACAATCTTGGCCGGACGGTCCTTTTGTCCCTACTTGAGTCCTACTTTACCAATACATCCGGGTGGAGGGCGACGTTAGATGATTTGATTCGCCTGGCTCCGAAGCTAGTACATGAGGCCGATGACAACCCTGGCGATACTCCGCTGATGTATGCTATACGTGGGGCTGTTTTGTTAGATGACGACACGGAGACGACACGGAGGCTTCTATCTGCAGGTGCGTCACCTCTTGTGACAAACAAGAACGGCGACGGAGTGCTGCACAAGCTAGCAGAAGATCTCGGCACACCGAAACTTCGCGAGCTATTTCGAGATCTGGTCCGTCTCGGAGCCGACATCAACGGGCGCAATTCCCAAGGCGAGACACCGCTTTTCAAATTCGCACTGCGATACCCCCAAGCCTCAGATGGTATCCACGATGATGACTATCGAAAGCGAAAAGTTCGGGGCGACGCATACGAGGAGCCACGAGAGCAGGGGGCCATATCACTGCTGCAGGAGCTAGGCGCCGATTTCTTAGCCAAGGACAACGAGGGTCGAGGGTTACTGCATGTCGCAGCCACGAGGGACGCGGTTCGCTTTCAGGAGCTCATGGCCACGGGGTTAGATCCTATGATGGAGAACAATGCACAGCAGACGGCGATTGATGTAGCAGCGGCTTACTCAAACACTAGTGTTCTGGAGATATTTGAGAAGAAGGCAAGGAGGTAGAGGCTGTGGATGATACAGAAGGTAAGAAGCCAGAAGGCATGTATGAGGAGTTGGCACATGATCTGATGCTATTGGACTGCTAGTATAGGGATGAAATATGGTCCACGACTTGCTTAGCCTGTAACTGCCTTGTTTCGACTGTTGGTATACATGCTTGGACTATGAACAGTGTAGATAAGATTTAATGGCTTTATTGCCCTTCTCTTCACAATAGCAGAGCTATACCTATTGTTTTAGTTTTCGCTGAGGAGCTGTCATACGCAACTAGACGTCTTGTTAGCAAGGCAAGGACTACACACATCGAAGAAGGAACGTCAACTAACATAAGCCTCGATACCGACTGCATGAATCGTAAAGGCGGTCCAGCCTCCAACAAGATATCCCGTCCGCAGCGCCACTGCCAGGCCTGGCAAGTCCGAGGGGTCCCAATTTGCCTTGTAAAGAACTTCTTGCCCGGGATCTTCTCCTGTGAGATAGGGGGAGCAATTCGGGGGTAAACGCTTGACTTCACTCAAGTTGGTATCGTCCAGGTGTTGAATTAGGTCGCAGGACAGATTCTGAGAAACCGATCCGCGCGAGCCAACGATGATAGCAGTGCCTATTAGGATAATCCTCATTGTTATGATAGAGCCCGCCTTGATTGTGTTAGTAGCTTGCAAATTTAGGTATCGGAGGACAACGAGAGAACGCACATAAAACCAACCCCTAAGCATCCAAGCCCTATGACGATCAAATTGCCGCTTCTTTATACTAATCATGCCCATAGCCATTGCAGTTGCAAATGATACGGCCATTATATAGGTTCCAATACGCGCTGAGAAAGGTCCACCAAAAGCGCGCTTTTCAACCATTAGAGCGCCAATGGTGCCTATAGCCGATAGTGCGAGCACTACATAGCCGTTCATGCGGTGGTATCGAGCAAAGCGAGGCTGTCGCAGCGCCGGCACAAACTGCAAACAGACCAGAGCCCCTGCCGGCAACATTGTAGCAAGGTGCAGCCGGATACCAGTGCGGGTGATGCCCGGTCTGCCAAACCAATAGCATTCTCCAGGGCTTGCCCACGGGTCCTTTCCACAAAAGACATTGTCGACATCGATGAACGGGAGCTGTAGCGTGGAGAAGAGGAACAAGAAGCCCGCAAAGACCAGGAATGGCACCGGCGTTCTGCCTCCTGGAAATCCAAGGAGATTGCCGACAGCAGCCATGCTGACCACTGCAACGTTCTCAGTAAGGGCAACTTGGGAGTTTGAGGTGGTGAAATGAAACTCTGCGGTTGGAAAGAACTTTGTTTTATCACCCTAGCGCTGACGTGAGCCGCCGTTGGCCCCCCGCAAGGCTATGACCTTCTCAGGAATAGCTTGGAGGTGAATGATGCCTATTTAAGTTAGGACACAAGCTTCAGGATATTAAATAAACGGGGCCTTTCCTGTAGCCAATTCTCGTCCCCTTTTTGGTCAGCTAGCTTGGGGTCAACCCAAAGCAGCCGGCATCGATTCAAAGGGATTTAAAACATAGGTCCGTCGCAAAGAGTGAAACGCGAGTTTAAAGAGACATGGAGGTAGTTAACCAAACGAATCAAGAGAGCTATATGCGCAAGGTAACAAAACAAAGAAGTGTTTTCAGCTTCTTGGTGAATGCTCATCCACCCTTGCCATGTAGTTTTATCCCAACCTTGGAGAAATAATGTATGAAATGACTTTAAAGTGGTAGGTTGAGAGAATTTATAGTTTCCGGGTGAACTGCCTCAC
The DNA here is from genome assembly GCA_013266205.1 of Fusarium decemcellulare. Lineage (NCBI taxonomy): Eukaryota > Fungi > Ascomycota > Sordariomycetes > Hypocreales > Nectriaceae > Fusarium > Fusarium decemcellulare. Next base: position 15,202 of record JAAGWO010000128.1, read on the forward strand.
TTCATTGAAACAAGATCCCACAAGCAAGAGCATTGTGATACCTGTGATGTCTGTGACAGTCTTTTGGGGCTTCGAGCACCTGCCAAATTGTCGGGTTTCGGCTCGAGATGGGGCGACTTTCCGGGCGAGTCACCACTGGAGTTGACCCAGGCAACATGCAGTTGGTACTAAACTACATGCCTATCTTAATGTTATCGCAGGTTTAACACTGCAGGCAGGCCGTTCGTTATTAGTTGGCTAGGGTTGGCAGATCATGTTTGTTGGGGAAAGGCAATCGGCATTGACTAGTTCGGTTGTTCCAACGGCTTGGCGTGCGGAGACGAAGACGGTCAAGAACTTTCCACTCATGCAACTTAGAACTAGTCAAAGTCACAGTCACTTACGAGAAGCAGTTTGACTTAGGGGCTGGTGTAACTATTACCAGTCAAATGAAACGGACTTGAATAGTACACCTAGTTTCCCTCAAGCGTGGGGAGATAACATAGATCATCCTTCCCCTAATTTGACAATACGATGACTCCAGCCCAAAGATCTGCAGCAGCGGGGCCGATCGCTTCACGTGTCTAGGGTTCAACAAAGGCATATTATAAACTCATAAGCTCGGGGCCCGTCCGCATGTCTTGGCATCTCAGGACAGTCGTTGAGACCCACGTGATAGTCTCACGAGTCCCATCGGCATTAGAACACATCCGCTCGCCATATGGTCGAGAGGTATCCGAAACAATGTCTGAGCTAGTAGAGAGCCAAGACCGGTAAACAGTATGACGGATTTACGGGTATAATTAGCTGCAGCTGCCGATAAATGTTTTAACTAACAAAAGTTCAGGGCTAATGCTTCGACCTGCTTTATTCGTTATCTTGCAGCTACCCCCTCTAACCACATGTTAAAAATCGAGCCTTATCTGCTATATTCTCTTATAATAAAAAAGCTTAATTATTAAGTATCCCTTATAGCATATCTAGCATCCCTTTTTATAGCTAAACTCCACCTTCCTTTTAATTCTATAGCTTA
>JAAGWO010000129.1:0-33631 GCA_013266205.1 Fusarium decemcellulare
AGGATCACTGGCGCCCATTATCTCTAAACAGCTTGAAGGAGAGGCTGAAGGCCAACGGTGTAGTACCATCGGTGCAGAGGGAGATCGTTCGCATACCCGATATGGGCTTTTCTGGGTTCTGCAACTTGTATGGAATCCTAGTTACTCAGCTCTGAGAGTGGTGGCACTCAATCTCCACCTCGACAAAGGACGTGCTCACCTCGCAGAAGACGTTTGTTAGTTCTCCCGGCTGGTATGAGGTGACCTGTATCAGTCTTGGCTTGGCGGATGAGCTCGTGTGGTTGGACGTTTCAATTATCAGTCCTTTCCCGTTGGAGAAGTCGCGATGTTGGTCGACATAGTCCCACCAGCCGTCAATATCCATGGTCCGGTTGTTGGCCGTGCAGTTTGCGCTTATGTATGAAGTATTCAACCTAACTGAGTAGTTGAAGGCGGGGACGAAGGGCTCTTGGGGCTTCAGCGGGAGCCCAACCAACGACGAGTATGCGTAAAACGGATCCTTGTCGTCTCTCAACTTGTACCATCCTTGGTCACCCTCCGAGCTGAACAGATACGGCTCAATCATGGGTATCTTGACATTGGTGAAGATGTCCTGCTTGGCCTCCTTGCTGTCAGCCGGGCTAGCAAGTGCTGCTGCAAAGGTGGCGATGACAGTAGAGTTGGCCGCATAGTCTTCCACCCCAAAGATGGGAGGCACCTCCGGACGCAATTCAAGATAGCTGCAGTTCCACGGCTGCTTGTGCCCATTTGGTGTCGTGTTGAGTACCCGCAAGGCAGCTTGGCCACCGAGAGGCGACAGGGCCCAGAAGGCGATGACGAGCGGTGTAAGAGCGTTTGCCGACTTGAGTATCACAGGAGACGTCACGGCGCTGAAGACGGTGCGGCTTCGAAGCAAGTATTCCAGGCTGAGGACGGATATGCCTCGCTCAAGCTTCCAGGCGGCGACCGACTTAAGGAGGTTAGCCGCGATGGCAGCAAACACAATCGGGAATATCGTGGGAGTGTACACGGAGATGTCGTACAGCGTGGCTACGGCGTGCCAGCCTTTTTCGGTGAGCGGACGGCCGTCATAATGGGTAGCTGCGGCCGCGTAGAGGAGAAATGCAAGTGCCGGGATCACCAGGAGAAGATCGACAACCAAGTCCCATATCATCGAGGTCCTTCTTGAGAGCTGTGAGTTGCGCACGGCATCGGCATGCTCCTTAGCCCCTCTTCCCAGCGGCGGGTTGTAGGGAAGATCCTGGTATCCTTGGTGTGCGACCGGGACGGAATAAGAGTTTACATATTTTCGATCGGCAGAGGTTGGGACGTTTGCATGGCTCTCGTAGTGGAAGCTACTCTGTGAGCTCTGACCCGTGTAAGCAGTGTCGTAGTCAAACGGCATCCCTCCCTGGCTTGCCCTCCGGTCGTACGGTCCTTGCCCAGGTAGCAAGTTCTCTGAACTAAGGGGCACCAGCCCGTACTCGTGCTGTGAACTCATCGTGGCAGATTTCAAGTGCCCAGTGCAGGAAGGCCAGCTGGCCAGGCCTGATGGTTTCGAGTGCAGAATTTAGAGGCGTGCGTAGCGGGAAAGAGAATGAGGGACCTGACACTCTTAAGACAAGGGCCTGCTGCTGTCCTCCTCAGCTATTAGACAGCTCAACGGCAAGGCGCCGCCTCTCGAGCTGACCCTATTCATGCTATAGGCCAGAAAGACAGGCGGTGTTGGTTGCGTCGGAACATGGCGTTGGTCCATACGCCTCTCAGGACCAAAGTGCAGGTGGCGTAGTCTAAAACGCGTAGCAGTCCAGCTGGGAGCATTTCCGTCGCCGTACGGAGCTCTTCGCATCGCAGTCCTAGGTATCGGCTTTCAATAATTAGTACGGGCACTAGGTGCAATAGCAGTGATTCCATCCAGCATACTCCGCCGATGAACAACTGGCTCGTGAGCGTTGTTGGTATCGAGCTACACTCGTGGCTGATTTGGGCGAAAGCAAGTCGGCGGGGCATGAGTTGGTTGCAGACATGGTGGCTTCGTGCGTAACGTGCCAAAGATGCCTTGCGAGCAAATGCGCTGCACCTGAGAACCAAAGTTCGTTTAAGCTTATCTCGAGACGGTGACGGTGGACTGAGCTCTCGCTGTGTTGAGAGTCGGTCGATGGTGACGTTGAGCTCTTATGTCACCTGGCGATGGCTTGGGCAAAGGGCAGGAGGTGTCGTGCCTCCTCCACCACAGGTTTTGCAAACTCCATCATCCCATCATGAACCAATCTCCACGTCAAGATACCTGTCACAAGGCCAATAGACAATTCATACCCGAGATTCTTTTCTTCATTTATTTTCGTTTATTCAATTAATATAAATCTATACAAAACTCCCAGATCTTCAAACCCAAACCAAGGTCCAAGTAGTTCCCAGTCCGTCCATGTGCATCCCCTCAGCGAAATAATCAAGTCTGCCAGCAAGTCAGTAAAGTCACGAGCATGAGAATGCAAAAGATTGGAGAGCGCGCAATCATCTTCATTGATCACCAAAGTCAGGCTGTATGCAAGCCTACTTATCTCTATCTGCTCATATGACTCCATCTCTTCCTCTCAGAAAGATGAAGCCTCGAATCCAAGCGAGTGTGGTATCCCCAACGCCGTAAGATGTAGATATGAAAAGGCCACAATAAATAAGAGCCGTCAACGATCCCTTCCCATATCATGCATGCATGCCACCTGTATATCTGCGCTCCATGTAGCGTACAGTGAGCAGCCCTAGATGCAAAAACTGTTCGATAATCCGACTAAAGCCGAAAACCTGCTGATAGTGTATGTTGAATGTATCCAAACACGCGACCAGGTCTTTATACCGTGATGCAGTCCTTTATCCAGATGCCGGGAGCGAAACTCAAAAAAGCAATCGAGCAACAAAATGATAAAAGCAAATGCCCAACGCAACCCTTCACGCCTTATATCATCCCACATCCACGGGTGCCATTGTGCAACCCGGGTAATTTCGTATTTCGTTAAGACACATCTCGTTTCGTAAGTGTATGAAACCAGGAAAGAATAAGAAAAGAATCAAATGTCCAGGACTGGTGGATAATAAAAGCCAATATGGTGGAATACACGCGTTCAAACGCCGTGAAATGTAGTTGAATCAAGATATGGCGACGTGGCAAATCTGATCTTCAGGCGACGCCAGCGGGGTACGCAAACTCCTCTCGGTAGGATGGGTACTGGCTGTATTGCACGTCGTCAAAGTCGTAGGCCTTTGAGGTCTTGTACTTGGAGTACTTTGCGTAGCCGCCGTTAGAGTAGGTGGCGTCACGAGAAGGCATCGTGGGCCGAGCCTCAACAACGCGGACGCCGGGTGTGTGGGATGGGTAATACGCAAAGCTGCTGGATTCCATCTGATGTTCGGCGGAGCGCGAGTACGAGTTCTGAAGTGTGGTGCGGCCACCATCAACGCGATACTGCATGATGTGTTCGCCACGGGGTTCGGGAGACCGATGCTTCTTACTGCTGCGGTGTTTGCGTTCTCGGCGTTGTCGCTCGTAGGAATCCTCCTCAGAGTCGCTCTCGACGATCTGAGGGTGCAGCTTGGAGCGACTTCGACCTCGGGGATCTGACGGGTCGGGGTACCCACTGTATGTTTGTGACCTGGAGAGATTTGGCATCTGTCGGCTATATCCCTCGTTGGGCATGGTGGTGGTCCGTGGAAGGTCGCGTCGAGGAGGAGATCCAGACAGGACGCCAGCGCTGGTGGCTGCCTTTTGCGCATGCGGGCGAGTGGAGGGAGAAGCGTCGGCGACAATCGGGTCCTCAAGAACCTCTTTCGAGGGCTTCTTGTAGGTACCCTTCTCGCCTGACGATCCACGGCGGGGTTTTGCTGATGACCGACGCGCATCCTCATCCGGAGCAGCAAATGGTGATGAAACAGGAGGGGGAGTAGGGGCCGCGGGCGGTTGCTGCATATGAGGTTGCATATGATGGCGCTTTTGTCGAGAAGCTTGAATGTAGTTTATGGCCTCCTGCGACTTGTCGATGTAGGATGAATGCTCTGTAGGCATCGAGGGCATGGGTGGGGGTGGAATCGAACTTGTCGTAGGAAGCACCTCCTCCCGATGGGTCGAGCGATCACGCCTCTCCTCATGCTTTTTACTCGACTTCTTCTTCTCGGACTTGGGCACGGCATCCTCACTGTCGTAAGACTCGATGTATGGCTTCGCGTGCCGCTTCTTGTCCTCAGATTCCCGCTTGCGATCCTTGTCACGCTCCTTCTCTTTCTGCTTCTTCTCAGCGCGTCGGGCCTCCTTGGCTTCCTTCTCGGCTCGGCGGACAGCTTCGTCGGCCTTCTTCCTGCGCTCACGCTCGCGCTCACGCTCACGTTCCTTCTCCTTCTCCCTTTCTCGGATTTCACGATCACGCTCACGCAGTTCGCGTTCACGTTCCCGCTCCCTCTCTTCACGCTTTGAGGGCTTGCCTTGATACGATTGCTCCCTTCTCACGGTGCGCTCACCAAAGAAATCAGGGGCTGGGGGGTTCTCCTCATAAGACCGGGAGTAGGAATAAACCTTGGCGCTGCTGGGCGTTGTCGTCTTGTATGCACGGTCGTTGGTGTGAATTTCGTACGAAAACGTTGGCTTGCCGGTAGACGTGGGCTTGCCGGAGGAGCGACTTGATGATGTAGCCGCAGCCTTGGCCCTCAACTGTTCGCGAAGTTCGGAGAGTCGGACCTGGTCATCGTAGCGTGATCGTTCCTTTTCGTTGCTGAGAAGCTCGTAGGCTTGCTGAACCTTTTGGAATTCGTCCTGTTTCTGGGCCTTCAGTTCCGGGTCCTGGACCTTATCGGGATGGCATTTAAGGACGAGCTTTCGGTGAGCAGATCGGATCTCGGGGAGCTGTGCATCCTTGGAGACGCCCAGGGCCTTGTAGGGATCGGGGGGAAGAGCAGACATGATTGTTCAAGAGGTCGAATCTGGAGTCGGCAACCGAAGGTTTGCTTGGTGCCGGGTATTTAGCTGAAGTGTTGAATCGTGAGGCTGTCTATTGCATCGATCCGAAGGTCGTCGGAAGGGCGAGGCTCAGGAGGATGCTTGGTGAGGCTGTCTCCTCAAGGGGTAGGCAGGGCTGGGTGGCTGTTTGTAAGTTGGGTTGGGTATGACCGGTGTTGTTTGGACCAGCGAAAGCGGTCGTAGGTGGTCTGGGCTTTTGGGGGGGCGGTGTCTCTGTGTCTCGTCGCCAGAGCAGGGTGGGTGGGTGCTCTGTATTGCAGGGTACCGTAGAACCAGGCAGAAACTCGGCTTGCAAGTGCTGGATCAAACGAGAGACCGGGGTAGGCGAGAGGAAAAGAGGAAGTTTACGTGATGCAGCCGGCTGCTGAACACGAGGGAAAGTATATTGAGATTTGGTGGTGTTGTTTGACTGTTCACGTCCACAGGGAACAGCAGAACAATGCAGGAAAAAGGACGTTCGAGAAGGCGGCCCTTGGGGTATTGAAGAACAACGAGCCAGATGAGGTCACGGGCAGAAGGTGGAAGGGTCAGGCCTGGGTGATTCGTCGATGCCGGGGGCGCCAGAGGGCGACGAGGGACGAGGGACTAGAGTCGACGATCAGACGCCAGGAGGGGGTCCACGGCTGGGAGTGGGTGACAGGGTCGCCTTTGGGGGTGGTCGAGACGGTCCACTTGTCCTCTGGTGGTGCTCCGAGGTCTAGAGCAGTTCTCAATGGTCGCAGTTGGTCCTCGGGGTGGTCCCCCTGGAGGGGTGCTGTAAGCGGTACTGGCTGTAGCCGTAGGTACTTGGCAAGTGGTCCCTCTCAATGAAGATGGCCTGGTCTCGCAGTGGTGGAGCCGTCGATAGTGGGCTCGCGAGGCCTTGAGTCCAGTCGACTGGTCCGCGAGATGGGCCTGACGGTCGACGCCTGATTCGTCGGGCAGGCTTGGCCGCTTGGTTCACTGAGTAAAGACCAGCTGGAAGCTGCCGGCGAAGAGGGAAAAGAGACGAGTGGTTTGACTCGTAAGGGTGTGAGAAGGACGTGGGTGGTTGGTTTTGATGGTGTTGAAGCTGTAGGTACAGAAGTACCCGGGTACTTTATCGGATCCAACCCAGGATGCCCCAGAGCTGTGACTCCAAGTTGGGCCGTTGTTGCCTGAGGCCTTAACCAGTTAAAGTACTCGCAGTGGAGGAAAGTTGGACAGTCGGTGACTCTGCCCACGGATTCCAAAACGATGGGGATAGGTACTCGATCGGAAGGCGCAACGAGGCAGCCAGGTACAGTGGCAATTTGCGGGAGATGCCCCTTGAAAATCAGGCTCCCGCTTTTAATCTTTTTTCACTTGGTGTGGCTGTTTCGACGCTCTTTGAGGAAACACGAGTCGCCCCCGTCCCTTTTTGAGTTGGCTTCCCGTCGGCGGCGGCGGCGATAGCGACGCGAGCGATGATGAGCTGACTAGAAGCTTGGAGTGAACTGACTACTGACTGCGCCGGAGCGAGGTGCTTGGTAAGGGGTCGGGATGCTGGTCTGCAGCGAATAGCGGCGGCGCGGATGGAGAAATGCGCTCGACAAAGCCGTCAATGGAAGTAAATCGAATGCCCTGAAGCAGCACTTACAGCCAGGCCAGGTTAGTGAGCAAGCAAGCAGGATTACTGGCGCTGGAATGCCCCCGAAGGGTCCGCGGCTGCAGACCTGCGCCAAAGGCCGCGAATGCCTCCCTGTCAGTGGTCAATGGCGGATTGACCACTGAAACGGTTAAAAAGGTGCAGAAGCAGTGTGCTCCGAGACCACTGCCCAGCCACTTAGGCCTGCGTATTCGCAGGCCCTCCAGGGAGTGCGTTGTGGCGTGGCAGCGCGGTCAAGGTACGCGGTCATTACGAGGCAAGCCGCGCGGAGTACAAGGGCTTGGTGGTGAGGCAGCCGGTTTGCAAGGTACCCGATCCCTTGAGTCAGGTACTATGCCAAGTGAGTCAAGTACTTCGCGGTCCGAGGAGCGAAATCGCTGCTGAGACGTGCTGACTCTGCTGAGAAAGCGGCGCCCTCGGGCAGCGCAAGATGATGGGCGCGGGAGTCACTATGAGCCGAACCCGAAAAAACGAGTCGCGACGGAGGCGGAGTTGAAAGACTTCGGAGCCGGGTGGAATTAACTTCCAGAAGACTCATAGAATGTTGAATAATCCGTCCGAAAGGCAATGCACAAGGAGGGATTTATCGGAGTTCAGAACATAGTCATGTAGGCGACTCCGTGGTGGTGTGTCTGGTACCTGATGTTTTGCTGCATCAAACACCACCGGCCGAGGTACCTCTTTATCCGGTGGCTGGTGAGCTGGTGGTGGCGAGCTTGGCTTTTGACTCGTTCGGTTTCACCAACCCAGCCCAGAAAACGTTTACAGACGAACCCGGGCTATCAGTTCGGGGTATTCCGTGGGGCGGCCTGCTGATGAGTAAGAATGACCCCAAACTGGTCAGGATGAGCATCATCAACGGCGGACTAAGGGTCTAAGTGGAGAGAAACGTGGTTGAGGAGATCACGGAGGGAGAGCAGGAACTGGGAGATCAATTGTCTGTCCGTACGATTTGCTACATCAGTCGATGCAAGCAGCACATACCGAGAATCGGGTCAACGAGAGGCCGCAGGAAAAACAGACCAGTTCTTGGGGTCCAACAGGTGTTGCCCTGCCGGCCCGAGACGGCCGCATGACTTGAGAGCACCAACAGTCGGGGTCCGATGGTTTAAGCTTTCGCACAGAAAGCTGCTCCTGTAAGCCCGATCGGCAGTGCTTCTGGTGGTGGTCCGCGGGAACGAGGAGCGGAAGCGGGAGGGAGGGAGCGGGACGAGACCCAGAGGCGGTGTGAGGCTGATGATCACTGGGACGCCTTGGGCGCACTACCTCTGACAGCGAGGTATAGCAGGCATAGCGGACAGCTGAAGACCCTGGGGCGGTGCCGGATGGTGAAGCACCGGTTTCTATTTCAGAAGCGACAGCGAGGCTGTAGCAGCAAGCTACCTATACCTAGTAATTAGGGGCAAGCCGGGCGTTGAGGCCAGACAAGCGAGGTGAAGCGATGTCGAGGTTGACTGGAAGCGAAACTACCTAGGGGGTGCAGTTGTCCTGAAAGTGCACAACATGAGCTCCGACACATCACATTTTCAGTGCTCGATAGAAGTGCAAATGGGTGCCTTCCGGTTGGCGACTCTGCGCGTTGATTGGAGTATTACCGCCTGTTTGCTGACCGGCTTGGATCTGGTCTCGAGGCGTTGGGCTGAATTGGTCTTGTTACCGATGAGGCCATCCTGACAGCAGAGATGGATGGGATATCGATGGCTCCCTACAGTCCTACACTAGCATTGAAATCAATAGAATCAGAAGAGTACATCTGGATGTACATTTGACATGCCAAACGCCAGGTTGCGAGTCCAGATCGTCGATCAATCATAGTCGCTCAAGTTCCGAAGATCAGCAACTTTGGTGTCAAAGCTCCGGGTAGCTGGTGGTCGAGCTCGACGGACTAAGGCAGGCCAAGCTTGAAAGCTGTGTCCTGGTGATGTTCCAAAAGGCGACCAATGCAACCAATTAATGCCAATTGCCTGCCATCACTATAGCGACGAGTACCCTCTCTCTTGTTAGCTTCATCGCATTGTCCGTTCTGCCAGGTTGCTTGCTGAAGCGATGCAGCTAGTAGTAGACGATAGCTCAAGCAAGGTACGGAGAGCTCCAGTGCTCCACGACAGGCAAGCTCTCTTGCAAATATCGATCTATCAATGGGACTAGCCAAGCAGACGACCAGGTGTAGCAGCAAGAGCCCTGGCAATTAGCCCCTAGGTCCCCTTGTGAGGAGCCATAGTGGGCGTCCGAGTTGCAGGCCATGGCCGCCATGGCATCACGAGGCATGCATTTCCCGAGTTACACCACGTCTACAATCTCTCGCTTCACCCCCTGCGGCCCGCTCGAGGTGGATACAGTATCTGGTTGCCATGGCTTTCAGAAGAACAGGCTCGGGATCATGACAGTAAACAGAGAATACGGCTCCTAGTTTGAGGACTATGAGAAGGCGGAGCAGAATGTCGGTCATCTACAGAGGTCAGAGGATGCCTCCACCTCGTAGTTCGGCAGTCAGAAAACCCCCACGAGGGAAAAGCGTGGGAGTGAACCACCATGGCGAGCCCTCTGTGGGGTGATAGCTTTCATGAGAAAGAGTGTCATGATACCAATGCTACGCCAGACACACGACCACCCATCACTCCAGAGGGGATGTCCCTGCCCGACTCCGACTCCTCATCCGATGGAGATGGACCTGCAGGTGTTGGACGAACGAATTCGCTCACAGCTCTCAGCCCAGAGTGGACAGGGACCAATGGCCACGCGCGACGGGACTTGCTGGAATGGGAAGAGGCATCAGAGAGGGTGGTGAGGGGCAGGCTGCTCCTGTGCATGACACCATCCAATTCTCGAGTCCTACGTTTCTCCCCCAGAGCACGTCGACTGGCTGCTGCAGAGCCCATCACATTCGTTCACACAATAAGCGCCTGTGTGACGGGAGGCGATGGCAGACGGCGATACCACACATCACAGCTGCTCTGCCGGCTGCTGACGATAGAAAAGTCAGATGCTCCCCCCGATCAGTTGTAAGCAGCGGGTTCTTGTGACAGCGGAAGGGTGGTCATCGGTGTCATTGGCGTCATGGCCAACGCCGTTGGGCTGAAGGGATGGGCTACCGAGGGCCGCACCAGAGTCTGAGGCAGAGACTTTTGGGGCCGATGATTGGCTGATAATGGCTCCGCTCTCGTCGGGAGAAAGCGGGGCCGTCAACGGCCTCTTATTTGACAATAGCCCACCAACGTCTTCCCCAACATGCTCCAATCAAGGCACGCTCCTGCGTCTCTGCTCCTTCATCCTCCTTCGCCAGCTGAGCACTTTTCAGGAGACCGCATATTCAGCCTGGTAAGCCCGTGAGACCTGGGACCGGATGCGCTGTACCACGGCCAGCCAGCCCATGTCGCCGAGATCCACGGCTGGGCCAGATTGCAGCCGGCAGCTGAGGGAAGATCCTGGGGAAAACGGCCACCGCCAGACTGAGCGAAGCCGAAAGAAGATCATCGACGCCCGAGCCATGACTTAGCCAGGGGGGCCGCCTACGCAGTCCTCCCAGTAAGGACACTGGCGGTGGACCTCTGAGACGAAACAGGAGCAGAGCCGACTCCGATAGGAATAGCAACACCGACTATCTGCACACAGGCGAATCGCACGCGGGAGAGATCGATACAGACCCCTCCTCACGAGGTCTCCTAGCCGTCTACAGTCAAGGCCGGCGAGAGCCAGGGCCTGATCGCAGCGTGGCTTAAGAATCACAGGCCGGTCCTGCTGGGTTGATCCCAGCTGCCCCAGAGCACGGCAGAAGCGCCTGTTGCGAGATAGTCTCGAGCCCTCCCACAGCTGAAGTGACTTACAGAGCGCGGCAGCACCAGACTGCAAGATTCTAGAAGCGTTCCGCCGGTAAGACACACTCCAAGCACGAGAGACACAGTCAACGCTGCGAGGACGACGATCAAGACTGTCCTGCTCGGCACAAGTTGCAGAATCTCATAGCCGCTCGCAGCGTGATGACATCCAACACGCACCACCATCATACGGTTGTGGGCAAGCACCGCGAGGATCAAAGAGGGTGACCCGGGATGAATCCACACAGGACTGCCCTCCTGCTGGCGCTGTGCTCTCCGTCGTTGGAGCGGGTTTTTTAGGTGCAGCTGGCGATGGAGGGCGACACACCACGTGGGCGCTCTATACCAGACGCCAGACTTGGCAGAAGCTGGATCTGGCTCCTACTGCTTCTGGCCGTTGGCCGTGATGTCTGCGATGATGAGTTTTTTTCCAAGTTATCCGGTTCTTCCATGGTGTGACGGTTGACGACAGCAGCCCAAACCGTGGCATCCACCATGTGAGCCTGAATGGGGAGTTATCAAGCTGCCGGCGAGCCCAGAAACTTGGTATTCGGGTCCTGCTGACTGGAGACAGACTGCATCCGTCTCGCACCGAAGCGCGTCCGCATCGCTTCTACAGCTGGGCGATCGATACCCTAGATCATCCCGCGATTGGCGATGTCATCCGTCAACGCTCCCACGCGTTGATTACCCTTTGTGCCAGGGAACATCCCGCGTCAACCCGCGTTCCGTCCCGCCAAATGCCTCACAATCCTCTCCGCCCATGGCCTCTCTCACCGGCGACCCCGTCGATCAATGCCCTTGTACCTGTTCCTAGGAAAAAATACCCGTGTGCCATGTCTAGATTTTCTTTTCTTTTTTGGCGGTGGCGGGCGCCAAACGCGGGGTGATGGCCCGGGCGTTTTGCATCGCGACGACGGACGAGGCTCGTGTAATCCAGTTACGAGCTCCGACAAGTCGTACGTAGGTGCTTCTCAAGAGAGTCGACTCCGGGCGACCTGGCGAATCAGCCATGCTTCGCCGCTCCCAAGATAGAAGACGCGTGGGACAGGAGACTCAGCCACGCTATCATTGGAGCATCTCTAGGGCTGAGGGCATCGCGACGGCTTCCCCTAAGGAGCACTCCCCCCATGTGGCGGTGAGCAAGAATGGTATCGCATTGGGCCTGTATCCCCACCAAGCTTGTCGTCCCCGCAGGTTAATTGATTCTCTCATTCATGCCCCCGTCACTTTCATTGTTTGTTTAGATGCTTTCTACTCTGTAACTGCGACGACGGTAGGAGAATTGAAGCAAGGGGTAGTAGCAGGTCCCCTGCTTGAGGCACGTGGAAGGCCATCATGGCTCCTCGTTTCACATCATGGGGAGGCCTTTTGATTACACTTGGCGTATCAATGGGAGGGGGTGATAACACAACATCGGGAGTTGGGGAGCAAGAGACATTGACTTGGACTTCGGAAATGACGGGAGAGCGCCACGGTATCATTTCGAGCAGTAAGATTGTCTCCAATGCGACCTGATTGAGACCATGTTCCACATGTTCTTGATGCCCTAGAAGCTGCACGCCACGCTCTAGGGTAACTCAATTCCAATACTTTCAGGTACATGGGCAGAACATCATCGTCGTAACAGATCTTGGTTCAAGATTCGAGACCTTGGAATTGGTGTTCCCGGGCATATGTGTGGCTCATTTTACTGGAACCACGTCGCTACGATCAGTCACAAATGATATCTTTTCACCGGAGGTGTGGTAGCCGTTGCGTGTGTTCGCCAACGACGTGGAATGAGGTGAGGTGAGGTGCTTTGCTGGCATCACGGAACAAGCATATCCTAAACGAGAATCCTGCAGAAGACACGGAACGACGTAGCAAACATATCAAAGACCTCCCACCTCCTGCAAAGTTTCTTTAGAAGACCCCGCGAGAATCGTCATTGAGGCGCCCGACCTCACTGTTCCCGACGTGTTGTTCCATCGTTGGGCATCAACCCATCTTCAGGCGGAATGGTCTAGGGTAGCCGGGAGCGAATCAGGGGTCGTCAGCCTCCTCCCATACGGGGAGATCCAGATCGACGACGATCGGCTTGTTGAACTGCTTCCCGCCCACATGCGGATACCGGCTCTTCATGACTGCCGCATTCACCACGCACGTCTCCCGACGTCCCATCCTTCCAGCGAGAGCCACCTGGTCGCATCGCGGCGACGTGGGATCACCTCCGAGTCCGAGGGTGCCGTGGCAGGCTTGAGTTTCGTCGAGTCCAGATCCAAATGTGTATGGAGGATTGTCTGTCGAATTGGCGGCGTCGTAGGGAGTTATTGCGTCAATGCCTCCTGCACCTGGCACGGGGCGGCCCGGATGAGAGCCATCGTTGGCTAGCGATGGTGCCTTCTTGCCAGTAAGATCTACCAAGCTCGTCTTGTTGTTGCCCTCTCCTGGATCTTGCCAGCGGATGACACTCTTCTCCTGGTAGGCAACGTTTCGACAGTCCAAGTCCCACATCACTCGCTCGGCGCCTCTTCCGCTATGAATGTGTCCGCATACGGCAAGCTGGGGCCTCACACGCCAGAGGGCCTGCCGCAGAGCCTCGCAGCCGGTAGCACGACGCTCGTCCGTTTCATCACAGTGCGTCCTCGGGGGCGTGTGCGTTACAACGATGTCCGAGTCGAGGGGTATCAGCTCCCAGAGTGATGTCAGGTCGGACCAGCTGCTGGGATTCTTGGGAGCGTCATAGTAGAAAGCCCACAGCCCATGCCGTGGCGAGTAAGGAGACCCAAAGATCTTGAATTCCGTGTGGGGTCCAGATGGTGATTTGAGACGTATGGTTGCCGAATCGTGTACAAGATATGTGATCGATGGTGACGAGGTAAACAGTCTTAGACACTCCTCGGACGACTGAGGAACCCGGTCGTGAAAGTAGTGGCCATGCTCGGCGTAGAAGTCTGAATCAAGGGTAATATCATGGTTCCCTGGTGTCCATGTTAGACGCCGTAGTACAGATCCTCTTGAGTCGTCGTACCCGCAACGACAATCTTTGCCTCAAAGTCTGCCTTTTCCAGCCATGCCACGGCTTTGGAAAGCTAAATTGGTGGTCAGCCTCCCTTCTGACGTGCAACACCAGTCCAAAACATCTGGGGTATGGCGACAGACCTCTGAATAGTTTCCCTGGTTCGTCAGGTCACCCGCATGGATGAGAACATCTCCCTTTGGCAGCTTCACGGTGCAGTTGTGGGTGTCCGAGATGCACACGATTCTCGTTCTCCTGCGCGTAGATGCTGCCATGACGCTTCGTGGGCCGTTTAATCCAACGTCGTTCCAGAAAAGTGGTTGAGTTTATCCTAAGGACAAGCCGAAAGTATGTTGGCGAGTCTCGGTGGAACTGGGCTTCGATGGCATGCAATTGTTGGCCATGCGAGTTGCGGGGCTGTCTTAGACAAGTTCTTCAGAATGTGGAAGAGAGGCTGATCTCAACTGGTTGAGTTGTTTTCTTGTGGACGCGAGGGAGCGGTGGGCGCAACTGTTGAAGGGGGTTAATACGCGATTGTAGGGTAGATTCATGTCATTGTTGCGATGGTTCAAATGAGAGACTGGAGTCGATTGAGAAGCATGAGAATTGTATTTGTATGATATCCAATGCTGATGTACGGATAGTGACTGTTATGAGTCACGATGCGAAGCTGACGAGATGCTGCCTGCAGCTGCAGAGACGTTGAATCGAGTTGGCGATGTCTTACACCGGAGCCCACGAAGGTTGGGGATAGCGGCAAGACCAAGTCTGACTCAGCTGTTGCTCAAAGGGTCCCCAGATGAGCGACACGATGTCTAATTCAAGATCGTGGTCGAGGCCCAAGGGATGGTCTGGCGTGTCCGATGGAGGAGAAAAAGAATGCTAATTTGGTTGATGACGGAGCTTGTGACGGACGTAACCGAGATGTTGGAGAAACAAGTGCCGTGAGTGGTGGGGCTGTTTCATGAGGACAGGACAGTGCGGAGACAGTGCGAAGCTAATATCAGCGCTAAAACCTCAAAAACCGGTGGCAGCCGAGCTTGCGGTGTTTGTCTGTTGATTCGGCTTGATTTTAAGCATGATTCTGTGAAAGAGCTCGTCGTTTGGCGACGGTTGATAGCACTTGGACACGTTGATATCTTCTTTCAATGCCTGCGAGAAGGATTTCGCGACATGATAACGAGCACCCCTGCCTGGATATAAAAGCACGACCAGGGTCACAGCAGGCTGGTCCATTCCCAGCGCTACGGAACGGGGCTCTGGAGGGAAGCTAATCTCGGCATCGCCTTGTTAAGTCAAGGGGAGACGGTTCTCATCCCATGTCAGGGCGATTATAATTATCCAGACGGTGGCCTTTTGACAGCGTTTTGGGCTCCGTTTCTGCTGTTTTGTCCGTCTGGCGGTCTGGTGCTGCGACGGAAATAAAAGTGCCATATCTCGGTCGATATTAGCCAAGGATTCCTGGGCCACACCAAATAAAAAGCAACAAAACCTCGGACCAGATGTTCTTGTCTCCCCCAACATTCAATTTCCCCTCTGACTGCTCCTCGTCCCCCCTGCCAATGGCTCCCCTGTCTGCTGTCTGTAAGCCTCGCGACTGGCTGTTTCTCTCAGGGGGTCCAGGCATGCTCCTCTTCCACTCACGGCGTGCTTTTACCTGCGCGCCATTCCTTGTGCTTCAAGCATTGAGCAATCACAATGAAACAAACGGCGGCGGCAGCTAAGATGGCCGGCCTTAGCGTGCAGGTATCAGCAACCGAGAGGCAGCTGAGTTCTGCCAGGCGATGTCGCTGGCTGCAACTGGACGAGGCGCCATCATCATTCACGAACCGTTGGCGTAATCATGACCTGCTCGCTGATCGTCTGGTGCTGCGGCCGAGCAGACGTCCCGAGTGACCCGCGAGCCGCTCCATGTGACGACCACATGAGCAGAAAAAAGAGATCTAACCAGCCTTGTACAAGATGTCTCTCTATCATACAAGTTCATATCCCGCCTCAAGCCACTTTGAGGTCTTGTAGCTTGATCCCTGCCCTTCAGACCTCCACTCCACTGTATTTCCGACGGAGCCCACTGAGAGCCCGCTGAATTCTTCCTCCGTACAGGGCCTGAGCGGGGATTTACAGGGGATCAGAGGCACCGGCTTCTAGCGCCGTTCAGGTGCCCGTGCCAGTGGAGCGCTAGTCGACACAGTGCCAGCTCCCAAGACGCGCCGTCAGAAACCAACCCCCCTCAGACCTCCTGTCTTCCCGTCTTGCAGCAAACACCCGAAAACCCCCATCCTCATCTCTCTGCAAAGCTCCCTCTTCGAGCCTGACGCGCCTCGACCTCATTGAGAGCCGCTATCTGCAGTGACGACGACATCACCATCGTCGCCTGTTGGGGTTTTCGATAGCTTCCTTGGAGAAGCGGTTCTCGCCGTATCGCTTCTGTTGACGTCGCCCTCCCCCTATCTCGTCGTACCCCCTCGTCGCAGACCTTCGATCACCTACGCCCTGCCTCTCTTGTCCGACAACGAAGAATAGCTTGACCGCTGGCGACTGGTTCAAGTTTTCGGCTATCTTTAGATTCAAACTCTCCTTTTCCACGACAGCGCCTCCTCAAACCATAATCGCCTCTCGTTTACCACGCCGCGCCTCCAGATCCCCGACTCGTTCAGGGGGTTGCGGGCGCCATCGATATGGCCACAATGGCACCCGCCCCGACGTCGACCGAAAACATAACTCCACCGCGCAGCAGTCATGGCTATACGGACTCATGGGGATATGCCCAGCCGCAGAAGGAGGTACGAGGCGCTTCCTGTCCTGCAATGGATGCCAGCATTACATCACTCGAGGCATCTGTGCATGGGCTATACTGACCACTCGCCAGGACTTGGACGACGACATGAACACCACGAACCACGACTACACGCACAAAAACCACTACGCTAATCATAACGGCAATTCGAACGTCTCCTACCACTCGAGCATTGAGCGAGCTGGTCGCAAGAGGAACTCTCATGACAACCTTTCGAGTGGGAAACACCACAACTCTGTTGACGGAGCTGCTGGATCACACCACAGTACTGAGTCTAAGAAGAGCCCAATTTTGGACGAAGGCAACTGGCCAACTTTTGGGCCCCATCAGAATGGTGACGAATACAGCCGAAATGCCGTGCCCGTGGAACGAGGCCCAGAAGACGAGAATTCCAAGTGGATTCACCGAGACAAACTGGCAAGGATAGAGAGCGAAGAGCTCCAAGCTGCGGGCATCTTCATTCCGAGAACGCGCAACCATAGCAAGCAGCGAAGAGACAGGAGCCGTAGTGCTATGCGCAGAGGCACCGACGCGTCCGAGCATAGCCACGCTCCCCGATCTCGCAAGAACTCGACAGCAGTCGAATCACGCAACCATGAGCCTGTAGGCGAAAGCTGGGACTTGAGGACCCCAGAGGAGATCGCCGAGGAGGAAGCTAATGCTTATTTCACTCCAAACAACCACAAGGGAGGCTCTCGCATTCCGGTTGCCAAGGTTAGTCCTGCGCCCATCCCTGTCGACTGTTTTGAGCGAGGATCCGCCGCTGTGAGGAAGACGAGCGAAAGCCCCGATGGAGAATCGACTTTAACGAATTATAAGACTCGACCGGGAAGCGCGCACATGAGAGGGTCAGACACGATGTCAGTCAACAGCATGTTGCCAGCACCGAAACGCTCCGCTACCGACATGTCCCCGAAGAAGGCTGCGGCAGGCGTCCGGAAGACATCAGGGCCATCCAAGACGGGCACGGCGACGGGCAGACCAAAGACACGATCCGGCTCGATTGGTGGAAGCAACTCAACCAGACCCTCCACCAGGTCTGGAGAGCTGTCCCCAGGTAACAAGGCCCCCGAGGGCGACCCGCCGTGGATGGTCAACGCGTACAAGCCTGATCCTCGGTTGCCACCGGATCAACAGCTGCTCCCGACTGTGGCACGACGCTTACAACAAGAGAAGTGGGAAAAGGAGGGCAAGTTTGGCGACGTCTACGATAAGGACTTCCGACCGCTCAACGACCATGCCCTGCTCAAGCCTCAGGACGGAGAAAGGGCAGAGGATCAGGATGACAGGGAGAAGGAGAAGTCACCAACAGAGGACGAATGGCCACTTAAACTCGAGCCTACTAAGAGCCCGACTCAACGTCAAGGTGGATATTCTACCATGCCCAAGATCTCCGATAAACACCACAGTCCGCTCCCGAGCCCGAGGACACCAGTTACACCGCATACACCGCATGCGCCTCCGCAGGAGGAACCCAAACCTGAACCTACACAAGCTCCTGTGCAACAACCACCAGCACCAGCTGATGACGACAGCAAGGGTGGCTGTGGATGTTGTGTAGTCATGTGAAGGCTTGGTTCGACGTCAACCTTGTTACTGTCAATTGCACGACGACATACAGAAGACCGACATACCCACCCGACGTGTCCCGACGACACCTTACGACGAAACGAATTTCCTTGCCACTTGCTTGCATTCAGCCCTTGTGTTAGTTGAACCGATTCATACCAGCCAGCCGCCCGTTTAGCGACGCAACTTTCATTCCCTTTGTTATACCGTTTTAGCGATCCTTTTCATCCTGCCTGGACGGGATTATACCAGACACTTGTCGCCGTGGTGCAACCTCATCGCGAGAAGGAGATATAGTCACTGGCATGACACTCGACCGACGAGGGGTCTTGGTCCCCGGTCGTACAGACGGGGCTCTAAAGCCTGTTCCGGAGTCCCGAATTTGCTTGTATTTAATTATTGGAGTTGGAGCTTTTTGACTTTTTGCTTTGTCTTACATATCTGGGTCTGTTTTTACTGCGTTGCAGGTGGTTTTCTTTCTTTCTGTTGAACCCTGCCGAGGGTAAGGGGACCGGGAGGGGGAATGATAAAAGGGGAGAAGGATATTGGACGTGTTTTGCCTAGACTTTGAGCGATAGTCGAGGCCCGGGTCAGGAGGAACCGGCCCTGAAATTTTTGCTAGCGATGATGGTTCTCTTGAGAGAAGAGGCCGCTTTTATCAGCGCATTTGGAGACTGAAGAGGATGGAATGTGGATGAATAAAGACATTAAGATCGGTTGCTGTGGCTGTTGAGCTGAGATGTGAGACTCGAGTGAAAGCCGTGTACGAAGTGGATCAAAGTTGGTAGCTGGTACGCAGTTATCTGATGTGTCTGACAGTTGGAGTGGTGCAGCGCCGTAAGCGACATGATGGGATCAAGTAGAAGATTTGCTTCTTGAAGCCTACGAAAGCATATGAGCAGACAGGTGTTTTAGCACCCATCAATCTGGCTTCAACTGCCGCAAATGTTCAATTTCGAGTGCCGAACCTGGGGATTCAGAAATCCGGTCTTTCAAAACGCCCGACAACGTCATGATTACACTACAAAAAGGCCCTAGAGGCGTCTGCTTGTGCATCGCGATCTGGTCCGGGAGATCGGCACATAAAGTGGTGCGCGTCCCGCCTCTCAAACCGGCCCTTAAAAGGCCCATGACCAAGGCAGCACGGGAAAAAGGCACATTCCTGCCGTAGAAAGGCTTTCAGGAACGGATGGAGCGGAACGACTATTGAGGGTCAAATGGCTGATGTCTGGAGGTGGAGTTGTTGGTTTTGCGGTGGGTTTACATCATCGATTTGGGTGCGGGTGAGATGTGACGTGACGTGAGAGGACATGTGAAGCTGCAGTGACGGAGATGTTATTTATTTATATATGACAGACCCTTGAACTCGGCATGATTGAAGCCAGGGATATTCCTATCAGTTAATCTCAGCTTTGAAGAAATAACAAACAATGGTTGTTCAGCACGGCGACGCCCATCACATCCCCGCCAAGCACCGGGTTCACAAGTAAGCCTCCATCACCAAATCACCAATATTCACTGACACTCACCCTCCCTCTCAGACCCGGTGCCTGGCTTCCCGCCGACCACCGTGTGCACCGCGAGTATCTCCATCGTGTGACCAAGCACGTCGACAACAACCCGCAAGAGCTCGTCCCCGTGCTGCAAGAGTTCAAGGACTTTATTGAAAAGACGCCGCGCGTGTACATGTACTTTGTGCAGATGTTTGAGGAGATTCCCCAGAAGCACCCGTACTGCAACGATCCCACGGGGACGCCCCAGATTCGTGACTATGAGCACATGCTGCAGGTGCTGAACCACATCCTCATGCGTGCGCCCGAGTGGACGGATGCGGCCGAGAGTGTGGGCATGGTGGGCGTGCCGATGAATGCGATTTTTGACTATCCCATGGGGACGCCGAGGTGAGTTTACTTGGGATCGAGGTGAGAGAGATGCTCATGTGAGGGTAGTGGGTATGCGGCTTTCTTGGATCCTGATGTGAATCGGATGCTGAAGAAGGTCCTGAACGAATGGGGCAAATTCCTCCAGGTAAGTACTCGCTAGCCTTGACAGTCATGAATGTATTAACTGACGTTTGAAAGACCCCCGAATCGGCTGAAGTCCTGGGAGATCATAAGCTGGGATGGTTCGGCGAGACTGGCCTGAACGATCTCGTCGAGGTTGCCAATGCACCCAAAAAGTCCAACATGAAGTTTGAAGAGATGTTTGAGTGCGACCCATCATCTAAGCATTATGGCTTCAAGTCCTGGGATGGTAAGAAACACCCCTAAGAATTATCTAATCATGCTCATTTGTTGCAGACTTCTTCACCCGCAAGGTCCGCGATTCGGCCCGTCCTGTCGCCTCCCCCGAGGACAGCCTCGTCATAGCAAACTGCTGCGAATCCCGCGTCTACAACATCGAGCACGACGTCAAGCTCCGCGACCGCTTCTTCGCCAAGGGCCAACCTTACTCTATCGTTGACATGCTCGCCCACGACCCGCTGGCTGAGAAATTTGCCGGTGGCACCATCTATCAGGCGTTCTTGTCGGCGCTGTCCTACCACCGCTGGCACTCTCCCGTTTCCGGGACAGTGAAAAGGGCTTTTGTTCAGGAGGGAACGTACTTTAGTGAGCCGCTGTTTGAGGGCGTGGGTGAGCCAGGTCAGACGGAGATTTCATCGGCTGGGCTGTCGTCTTCGCAGGGGTATTTGAGTTCGCTGGCGACGAGGGCGATTATTCTCATCGAGGCGGATGAACCGGCGATTGGATTGATTGGGTTTGTTGGTATTGGTATGGATGAGGTGAGTACTTGTGAGATCACGGTCAAGGAGGGACAGAAGGTCAAGAAGGGCGAGGAGACGGGCATGTTTCACTTTGGCGGATCGACGCATTGTGTGCTCTTCAGAAAGGGAGTCAAGGTCGAGGGTTTCCCTGATGTTGGGAGGAAGGAGAATGTCCCGGTTCGGAGTCAGCTGGCGGTTGTGAAGAAGTGAGTGACGGCTGCCACCATGGATGAGATAGTCACGACTCTGGTTTCATAAAGTCAGCCTCAAGCAGAATGATCAAAGAACAAAGTAATTCATTTTAAAACTTCCTAATTCATCATTCGCTTGTCGCTTATTTCTTTGCATCCTCCTTCATACCCTTCTGCACCCACGCCCTCGACCCGGAAGCCTTTTCCTCAAGCTCCTCCTCGGACAGCTTGGCCATCTCAAACGCCGTGTGAGGCGTGGGCACATTTCGGCCCTTTTCAAAGCCCGGACGCTCAAGCAGCTTGAAGAGCCACTTCTCGAGGTGAGGGAACTCGGAGAGGTCCACGCCAGCCCACTCTGTAAAGTGCTTTGTTAGCATACGTGCTCTGGTTTAGAGTGATGGGGGGACTTACTGGCACTTGCTACCCAGCCCCAGCAGGAAATGTCGGCTACGGTTACTTTGTCGCCGACGAGGTAGCCTGATGTGGACTTGGCAAGGTGGGTGTCCATGGTGCGGTAGAGGCGGCGGGTTTCGTTGACGTAGCGGTTGATGCCATACTCGATCTTTTCAGGCGCGTATCCTATAATAAATGTCAGAGGGCAACAGTGTTTTTGAGAGTTCAATCAGCTACGCACGCTTAAAGTGGTTGGCCTGTCCCTGCATGGGTCCCAAACCGCCCATCTGCCACATGAGCTGTGTCTTGGTTAGCAATGACCTCAAAGTGACAGAAGTACGATAAACTCACCCAGCCCGTCGTCTCCCAGTGCTCACGAGATCCATGGGGGTACGAGATCTTGTGGTCCTTGTCGTAGCGGTCAACGACATACTGCAGGATGGCGCCGGACTCAAAGATGCGGATCTGCTGGCCGTCGGTGAAGGTGTCGGTGATGGCGGGGATGCGGCCGTTGGGGTTGATCTCGAGGAACCAGGGCTCCTTTTGCTCATTGTCTGTCATCTTGATGGGATACACCTGAGGAGAGTGTTAATCACGTAAATGGCGTGAAAAAAGGTGAGTCGCGGCGCACCTTGTAGTCGAGGCCCAGCTCCTCGAGCACGATGGAGGCCTTGATGCCATTGGGCGTGCCAACGGTGTAGAGGGTGATGTCAGTCTTTGTCTTGGAAGCCATGGTGAAGAATTGTTTTCCCAATTGGGCGATGCGGGATGTCATGAAAAGTGAGTTAGTTGAGTGGATGGATGCTTTCACAAATGAGAGGGGAGAGAGAGAATCCAGGCGAGCTTTATAACTATCAGGCTAACCTCTCACAACATGAGGGGTTGAGCACAAGTGGGATCGATTATTCATGCCACGGAAATATCTGGCTTAGAAATCCGAGGCAAGGACCCTCAATACGAAGCAACCACACTGAGCTGGGGTCTGCTGCTTCGGTTCGTACACTATCAGGGGCCGAGTGCCGATGGCGCCATCGACAGCCTTAGTAATAAATGGAGCTCCGACTTCTCCTTGGGGCCGACTCCGGCACCTCGCAACGTAAAAGGATTGATGCACCGCCGTCGGGATGACGGCTGACATGTTTCTATCTTCCTGTCATCATGGCATCTTTTTATCCCGAAGGATTCAGTTCCTGTCTCCTCTTGGTCGTGTTTGTGGTTTGCCAAGACGGGGCCGATTGGTAAGCTACTGCACCCGTTAGCTGTCAGCACCTTGATTGAACCGACGGCCCGGCCGTTACTGAGGTCATGACATTGCTCGACGGTGATTGTGAAACCATCTTGACCGATCGACTACAAAGGAAGGAAAATCGTGATATCATTGTACTCTATCGATAAGAATTATCGTTGCAATTCTGGCGATACAACGTGTTCTGGCACGTCGACGTCATCGACTGTTCCCCGCGAACTGACAGCCGCTCCACTCTCCGGATCCGAATCGGACTTTGGGCCGTCTTATCACCGGCCATCCTTGGGACGTCAGATTTCTTGATAAGCCGCTTCTTTTCTCATTACTATCAACTAACAGCCCGTGTCAACCCCAGAACTAGCATCAGCACCAAGCCCAGGTCGGCCAATCCCGGAGGACGGGCCCCCAATTCCCCTGTGCCCTTCTGGACAGCCGCCACTACCAGGGACCTGTTCTCAAGGTTTATCCCTAGGCAATCAGTGAACCCAGTCCTCAGGTCATCCTCAGAGAGTTCTCCAATATCCTTGTCAAATATTGTGGTGTTTTCTAATCTGCACCACAGAGTGCAGGTGTTGACTAGGTTGACGCTGTTGGGGGTGCAGCATGTGCCCATGGCCTCGTATGTGTCATTGTTGAATTGCGTGAGGCCAATGGCGATGTCCTTTGCGAGACCGAGGTCATCGAACGAAGGTAGTGCCTCTTCTGCGCACTTTGATGCGTTGGGAAAATTCATTATACAAAAACGTTGATGAGATGGAGGATGATGCAGGTTACTACAGGGGAAGGGAGGGCGAATCATTAGACGCATGCCGGGTGTGACGTAGTGGCTACGAATACTGACTTACATACACGGTCACATGCGGGGTGGTTTCAAGTGTATACAGCATAGAAATTCCACTTCAGTGGTGTTTGATATTGTGATATATATATTCTAATCCCCTTAGCGTGCTTTAGCAGCTAATCACTCTGTAAGCCCTCCTAGTTGCTTCTGCATCTCAAATGTCTCTCCTGCTACCTTCTGAAACCACCAGAATTCCAACCAGTCACCAGAGCGATTTTCAAAATCCTCTGGGACCTCAGTAGTGCCATAGTAGGCCTTGTAGAGCCAACTATAGGCGGCTTGACGGACCCTTTCGGTCCAAAGGAAGTCATCCCGCGCGGCGGTTGTGAAGGGGAAACCAGCCGCTTTCGAGGTATCAATAGCCTCAGCCAACACATCCAGCTCTTCTTGAGGCTTTGTGTGCAGCTGCTCTCGCCAACCCTCATAAGTGTTGGAGCCGTGCTTGATGAGAGAGGCAGCCACATAAGAATCCCAGGAGTCTTGCTCCTCGCAGTATGTCTGCAGGGGAATGAGGCCTGAAGCACTCTCTGCGTTGACATCGGCGCCCCGTTCCAAGAGCAGGTCGATGATTTTGATGGTATCGTCTCTGCTTTCCTTGTTGTGGGGGAGATATTGGAGTGGTGTGTAGCCCTGGGCGTTCTTGATGTTGACGTCGCCAGGGTGGGCGTCGAGGATAAGCTTGACCATCTCGACATCGCCCTTGTCGCAGGCCTGGTGCAGAGCATGCACACCAGTGCCAGTGTGAGTCACGAGTGAAGACCCAGCCTTGATGAGCTGTTGGGCCACGTGACGTTGACCTCGCAACAGAGCAAAGTAGAGAGGGTTTGCTCCGTGCTCGAGGGCGGTCTGCATCATGCCGATATCGATGCCGTGCAGTGTCCGAGTCCCTTCTCTGAAGGCGTGATTCACTGGCCTGCAGCCATAGTTGGGAGCCACGGCTGATTCTGGTGCGTCGACTGTTTGTTCGTAGAAGGAAACCCAGGTGTCAACGCGAACGCGAGAGTTGACATCTGCTCCGTGCTCAAGGAGTAGCTCGATGATGTTGGCGTGGCCCTTGTGGGCGGCGTTGTGGATTGCCGTGATCTGGTCCCTGTGGTTAAGAGGGTACCAGCTGACATATTGTCTGCAGGTCTCATCATGGTCTCGGCTAAAGATGCTCGAGCCAGTGAAGCCGCCGGCATTGATGTCTGCTCCATACTTCAGGGCCTTGAGAAGGCCGGAGGGGCTGTTCTTCTCGGCCGAGAGCAGGAGGGCCGAGCCACCGTTGTACTTGACATCGTGAGTGTAGATTTGCCCCGTGACAAGGTGATAAAAGTCCTTGCACGTGACCGCAAAGTTCAGTGCGTCTCTCCAGACCTGGAAGCGCTCGAACTTGGGCTCTGTCTCCTTGAAGACGTTCCAGTCCCAGTGGGCAGGCTTGTTATAGCCTGCCTCGATATGGTCATGGCTCGCCTCAAACATGTTGTCGACGATGCACATGATGATCTCGGGCGGCATGTTTGAAAGAGCCAGACCCCGGTTGGTGATGGTAGAGATGGTTGATGAGGCCATTTCGAATAGAGAGGTATGTCGAGGATAAGTAGGAGGATAGTGGTTATGAAGAGGGTGATGATGATAGTTGATGATCCCAAGGATGATGGTTATGAGGAGAGTAAGGATAATATGTGATGATACCAAAGATGATAGTTATGAAGAGGATAAGGACAGAGGTTGATGATCCTGACGATGATGGTTATGAAGAGAATGAGGATAGCAGTTGATGATCCCAGGGATGATGGTTATGAAGAGAGTGAGGAGAATGATTGATGATCCTGAGGATGAAGTTGAGTTTGAGCCTGAAAAGAGCTTGAGAGCAGAGCGACGATGATGTCTGTGATGAATAGAAGAGAGAAAGGATTCTTGGATTTGGGGGAACAAGGCCGCATTATATACCCGTGGGTGGCTGCTCTGAACGCTGTTCAGAGAACACTGGCAGTCTCGTCTTTCCGTCACCATCCACGACGCTCTGTGCATCTCTGAGTCAGAAACCAGCTTGAAAGCAACGGAGAAGTATAAACTTGTCGTCTGATAGTGATAAAATCCCATCCGGCGAGACTCTACGAAGTGGAAACCCGAGTAAATGCCCAACTTTGACTTCTACTAATGAGTCAAAACTATGTTCTTTGGTCTTGTGGTCTCTCTGCCTCTGCGAGGGGAGGTTGCAAAAGCAAAGAAGAATTATAAAACCTGCCAGCTGATAGGAAATTGAAGGGGAATTCCATAAATACTTTTGTCCATGTATGCGCGGGGCTGCAGTTGAAAAGTGTAATGGAGAGCCGCGATTCGCCTCTTCGACAAATTCTAAAGTATATCGTCGGCAATAATGGAACGAAACGAAGCATCGATGTCCGTCTCCCCTTGCTCTTGGGTGAGCAGCTGGTTCGCCAACTCTGTTTCCTGTGCTGGTCTCGGCACTTTCCGTTGGACTGCATGTGTTGATCACGGGCGATTTTGCAGTGACTCACGTTACATACTTCTCCCGGTCCGACTACTTGGGGCTTGGATGGAGAAAATGCTGAACGGCATGAAGCAATCAGGAATCCCAGGCCTTTACACTTCTTAGGGGCGTTCGTCTGCCAATGGCTTCATTTTTAGCCCTTCTGTCTTGGTCACATCGTTGACAAAGACGCGGGTTCAGGCTCTTGGATGCGGCTTCGCTTGTAAGTCAGGGTCCGTGGCCACTACGGCATACTAGGCATCCATCTAATGATTCGTCTCCCGCTCGTGGCGCAGTTTGGTGAGGACGGCAGTCTTTGAAAGATTTTCCTGGTGGTCGTAGTGGCTCATGTCAGCTTATCATATCTACTGAAAGTTCACAGAGCCTCGGTGTCAAGCGCTAGCCCATTCGTACATGTTTAGAATTCCGTTTCACTTTGGGTCTGGGCAATAGTTTGATATTCACCATTGATCGAACGATTTGGGGCCGTGGTATCCAGTGAACAGGCACAGGACTATTGTGTGGGAGGCCTCTCATTATGCAGCTAGGCGTGACTCTTCGTTTCTGCGCAGCTGAAAAGTCAAAATAATGCAACGGATGGAAGCATATCTCTATGTCAAGGAAATGAACCGTTTAAGATTCCCCTTGCAGCTATATCCGCTCTACCGCATCATCTCATCAGTCTGCATCTACATTCCATCTGCAGTCTCGCAGCTCCAATAAGACAGAACAAACTTTGGCACGACGATGATTCGGTCCAAATATTTCATAACATTAATCCTTTCATATTATTTCTCGATATTGTAGCAGAAGTCCTCGGTCAGTGGCTGCGTGTGAAGTTGTGGTGATCACTCACCAGATGGCGGCCAAAAAGACTCCATACATGCATTTGCCCCTCACGGCATTTTCTAGAATCTACGACGTCCTGTTCGACTGCTTGAGTAGACTTGTTGAAAATGAAATTCTGGATGACAATGTGATACCCAATACTGTCGTCGGTGGTATCAAGTTCGGGTTGTGTGTGGTTTGAGAACGACTTGAGCGTGGTATCAAGTGAACAGGCACAGGACTATTGGGTATATAACTTGAATTCCATGTACCGAAATCTCTGATATACTTGAACCTAGTGCATATATCTCCATGTCACTGCCTTGTCTCCCTTTGCAGAGAGCTCCTCCTCCGAGTACTGTTCATGCTCGCCTGCGGCCATCTTCCGCTCACGGCTCTTGTTGATGCGGTCATAGCTAAAGATTAGGATTAGAGCGGCAATGATACCGGCGCTGATGAAGCCAAGTTCGAGTCCGTGGCCCAGAATATAGTGAGGGCCATCCTTTTGTCGATAAAAGTTGGATGCCATGGCCTGGGTTCAAGTTAGTAACAAAAGCTGGCCATGGGACAGGACTTGAAAGACTTACACCTCCAAGGTTTCCAACTCCAATCTGGATGGCCATGCCGACGCTTCGCTTGTAGCTTCCTGCAAGGTTGTTTGCCAGCCAGGAGATGACTCCTGGAAAGGCTGGGTAGATGGCGCAGGCCGCGATGAAGACGCCGCCGTAAACGACCTTGGGGTTGCTGGTAGAAATGCACCTATGAAAGTAAAAATTGTCAGCCTGGATGAACTTTGCAGTAAAGTGGTTCTGGTGACTCACATAGAGAAACCGACAATCATGATGCAGAGGAAGACCACGATGAACGGGCTTCGCTTGCCGACTCGGTCTGAAGTCCATGCAACAATTACGGCAATGATTGCGGCTGTGATGTAGATGGGGACCGTCATGAGCTGCGCCTTGCTCGAGCTGTAGCCGAGGTTTCGAATAATGGTTGGGAGGAAGAGGCTGATTCCGTAGAGAGGACAAACAATCTGCACTTGTTAGCTTCTCATCGCCTGGAGTAAAATCATCTTCACTTACACCCCAGTAGACAAAGATATTGACCCAGATCTGCCAGTCCCTGAAGGCGCTCCAGACGTAGTCCCACTTGAACTCATCCGCCTGGGCAACTCGTGTTGTGGCTCCTTGCTCCTGGCCTGTGGCCTTCTTCTGGCCCTGGTACTTGAGCCGGAACACGACAAACGCACGCTCGTCCTCGGTCAAGAAATTTGCGGTCTCGGGAAAGTCGTAGAGAGCCCAGAAGGCCCAGATTGCGACGAGAACGGTGACGATACCCTCGAGGATAAAGATCCAACGCCAACCCTCAAGGCCTCCCACACCGTCCATCTTTGCGATGGCAAAGGCGAGGAGACCGCTAAATGCGCCGGCGATCGAGGCTGCAGAAAAGAATAGAGCCTGCCGGAACTGGATCTCGTGACGACAGTACCACATCGTGAGGTAATACTGAGAGGCAATTAGGAACTATAAAAACACCAAGGTTTTGGCCCAAAACCTACCGCAACACCGGGGAACAGTCCAGCCTCGGTGACGCCGAGAAAGATGCGAGCAATCAGAAGACCGTGGTAGTTTTGAACGATGCCCATAAGTGTCATTACAAGGCCCCATGCGACCATAATGGTGGGAAGCCAGACGCTGGGGCGGAGCTTCTTGAGGAGCAGGTTCGAGGGCACTTCGAAGGCGGCGTAGGTGAAGAAGAAGACGGTGAGGCACCAGTTGTACTGGTCGGGCGTCATTTTGAGATCTTCCTGAAGACCTTCAATCTTGGCGTTTCCGATGTTGCCTCCTGTGTAGCAGAAGATGCTGAGTTGTGGATCGTGTTTATGGTGGAGAGTTGGACTTACGGTCGAGGAAGGACAAGAGGTAGAGTAGTGCGAGCATGGGGATCAAGCGCGTGTCCATCTGTAAAAGACTGTTAGCAATAGAAAGTTGGAATTCCGTGAAAAGACGTACCTTGCGTAGAATCTTCTTCTCGTCGAGATGGGAAAACGAATCGAGGGTTGTCCCGGGCGCAGTAGCCAAGGCATCAATGCGGTCGATCTCGCCCCGTTGGTGATGATCGGAACTGTTCCCCATCTCGGCCTCGACAAAGTCGGCCTTTTCGTTGGGAGGAGTGTAGGACGCCATGTTGGAGCTGGTAAACCTTTGTGAAAGGTACCTTGGAGTGTAGAGATCTCGCTGCTTGAAACGTCAACGAAGCTGGATGGGATCATCGTTTTTAAGTATGCATTTCCCCATGTTTCCCCCGCAGAGAGTGATCTACCAGGGGTGTTGACAGAGTCGTAAGCGGCTTGGTCTCCACCATCCAAGAAGCTGACTCGGTAAATGCAGACGGACACTTGCAGAGTGGGAGCGGAAACAGCTTCGTGGTTTCTCCCCGCAATCTGCTCGGGGACGCTTGTCTTGAACAAGCAACTCGAACAAGCGAGTTGGCGATCCTCTTTAGTTCCGCCTTTGTTGCGTGGGGGAAGGAATCGGATCCGATGGATGGCATGGCGAGTCAAGTTCGGCAGCATTTTTGTTTCTTTGTGTGTCAAGCTGCATGTGCCTCGTTCGACATTATTCAGAGCGTTACATGGTAAGCGGGCCTGTCATCGCTTAACCAGGACGTTCAGTTCAACCTGTGCCCTCTTGTGTTTTCTTTATCCTCCTCTACAAGTACACTCGAAGACAGAGGGATCATTTGGAGTGTCTTGAAAAGAAACAATAAAGTTGAGGTGGACAAGACTTGGAGCTCTCCTAATTGCGTCATAGCCGACGCCCGGTGTCGTTCTGTGGTGGTTCAGCACCCTCGGTTCCGATGATCCCTGCCAACACATGGCCTGGTTTCGCTGACAATTGGCTCAGACATCCAGCTAACGGAGCCGTTCCGGGTTTAAAATTGGAGTTTCCTTGATCTTAAAAAACGGCCGCTCATCAGTCAGTGGTGGCGGGCGCCAAAAACCCCAAGATGGGGAATGGGGACACTTTAGTTCTAGTAGATTGGTTAATGACTTGACGCGGTCCTCTCAGCGCCATGTTCAGTTGAGGCGCTACTGCAAAGGCCGTGAAGATGGCATGTCAGATGGCTCAATCTCCATCTTGTCTTCCCCGGACCAGCTTTACCCCGGTTCCATTACCCCAGACGAGTGATCTACGTTACCCCGCATCATCTTGTTGTTCTCGCTTGTTAAAAGTGAAGCCGGTTCCGGAGTCCCGAGAATTGCCATCCCATCTCCACAGTGAATCCTTGACCTGTTCTACCAACGGATCCGAGACATTTCCTTTGCCCTACCGTGGATCCTGACCATGCCGGGCAACCTCGTCACCCGCCGCACCCAGTTCTCCAGCTGCGATGAGTGTCGTAGATCGCGCGTTGCCTGCGACGCCAACAGCCGCAACGTCCGCGCTGTAGGAGCACCCGCTCCTTGTACCCGCTGTCGTAACCGTTATCGATCATGTACCTTTAAGGTAATGCAGCCCTATACGGTAAACTTTATCCTCACAACATTGACCCGGTGCAGTGGATCCAGGATGCCAAAGCGAGCGGTTCTGGTGGAGGGAAGCGCAAGGGACGCCGCAGGACCGCATCTCAGCCTGAGAGTGACACGTCGTCGACACACGGAAGTAAAGTGACTGATGCTTCTGCTGAGAGTGAGGGGTATGCCCTCGGTTCAGAGCCAAGTGCTCGCCAAACAACCTCGGCCTTGTCGTCCAGACCAACGCCGTTCACTGACCCTTCGCCAACATACTCTCCAGATGGTCAAAGTAGCAGAGTTCTTGGCAATGCCGATTACAAATGGCTAGAGACATTGTATAGAGAAGGCTTTGAGGCTGTATTTGGCTCGTGGATGGGTAGATACAGCTCTCCCTTCTTGTGAGAAAACCCCTCAAACTCTCATGCACTGCTGACCATCTCAGGTTTGGACACATCCTCGCGGACAAGTATGTCAGCATCTCTGATCTATGCTGCCATCTTGATGACTGCATCGCCGATGCTGCTGCCGAAGGGCAATCGAGCGGGCGAGGTAGCGAGAGATGTTGCTTGATCGAGCAATCATTACAAAGCACCATTGCTTCATTCGCCGCGCGATGGCTACCCGTTACATCTCCCAACACACATCCGGAGCAAGACTACTGTGTGCTTGCTCAAGCTCTTTGGCGACATGCTCGGAGGGACATGTTGCGTATTATCAACAGACCTTCTTACCGGTCCATGCTATCGCTTCTGCTCTTTGCATTGACACCGATTCCTGAAGGCATATCAGAAGAAGAAGAAGCCGACGGTATATCAGGACAAGCTTGTGTTCATGCCGCTCTGCAGCAAATCCAGACTCTGCGAGCGAGGCAAAGGCACCTGCAGTTCAGTGGCTCAAAAGTCTCACCCTCATTAAAGTCTCAAGCTATCGTCACGACGCCAGAGTCGATCGAAACGTCTGGCTTTATCAACGCCGAGAGCACTGCTTACTGGGCAGCTCTCACATTCGATACCTCGGCATCCTTGACGCTCAACTGCCGGCCCCTGCTTTCCTCTGGCTTGTTTGGCTTCGAGTCTGAGCTGCCGTGGCGATTGGTCAAAACATGCGCCAAGATGTTTGACGAGACTACCCAACATTGGAGTCGAGGAAGTTCCGACATGACTGACGATAGGGCAAATCAAATAATTGCCGCAGGAGCATCCTGGAAGCTATTGGGGTGGAAGTTGACCGCCATTTTCAAAGAGGCTCTCCGGGATGGTCACGATGAATCCGAGGTCCGGAAGGCATACTCGGCTGTGGTGGACTCTATCAAGCAATTTGGCACAATCTACCGCCCGCTTCTCGATGAGTGTCACAAACGCATGCAGTTTTTGGGTCAGCAGACGAAGCTTCGATGGTGTAAGTATCTTGGACCATCGGACTCTCACAAGGCATCTCAGTTAACCGATGGCAGTTTCTCTCATGCTTCACTATCACCTCAGCATCCTGATGTTAGTTGATGTGATGGAGGTTACAGACCGTCACGATTTGCTGGCGGACATAGCAGACATCAGCACCGACGCTGAGAACACAGTCATGAACACCTTGGCCTTTGGTCTACACAACACATTCACTCTGAGACGACCATCAGATCAGAACAGCATCGACTCGCTTCAAGAGGGCGCCCGTGGAAACGAAACGGCTTTCACAGTACCCATTGTTTCCATCGACCCATACCCCCATCATGCTGTCGCTGGCGTGCAACTCCTGCGAAAGGCAATCGATAGAGACTTTGGCGCCGGAAAAATCACAGAAGAAACATATCAAAGCCTGCTGTCGACACTGGAGCGCACGCTAAAGCATCTGCCGCAGAGCTCCAAGTCAGTGCAAGCTGCGATAGCCAAGTTCTCTTCGGCAGATGATACTCCTGCTCCAACACAATTTCCCTACGCAGCCCTAAGCGCGCAGTATGTCGAATAGCTAAGCTTGCTTGCTTGGTAATGTGAAACTCTGTGGCAAATGAGCGCGGATAAACGATGCGCTAGATCCTTTGCGTTTCACAATGGCGACAACAGGGGCTTATCTATTCCGTGTCGTCCAAAGAAATCTAACTCATTCTTGCTCTGCGGGGTAATGTTAGTGCGACGCAGCCGGCCATTGGATGTGGTTAATTTATGCGATGACCGAAGGAATGGGAGGCTGGGCCGGACAAACTTGCGCGCCTTGCTTGGCAACTCCTGAGTCTTAATTGGCATTAAACAGGGGCTATATATACCTGCTGCCTTCAGTTCACAGGAAATGTCCTTAATTCAGCCTCATTTCTTATCAAGCATTCTCAGGTCTTGCATTGTCACAATGTTGATTTTCACGATACTCACACAGGTCGTGGCGGCTGTCACGGCGCTTTCGACAGGCTCTGCATCTGGTTCGGCTAGTAAACGAGCTGAGGGTAAGTCTCAGTCTATTTCTCTAGTAGCTGAGTAGTGAAACTGATTATTGTCACAGATGTACCAGTCAACTGGGGTGTCCTGGCCTTCCCGGGCATCGATCTCGTTGACGTCTTTGGACCACTCGAAGTCCTCTACTTTGTGGCCGGTAACCGCCACCTCAACGTCAAAATCATCACCCCTACAGAGGACAGCATCATTGTCACACCCCCGATGAAGAACCCCCACAACTCAACCTTCAGCCCCGAGATTGTCGGGCGGGCTACATTCGACGACGAACTTGATCTCGACGTGCTTCTTGTGCCTGGAGGCGCTGCTGCTCGTGACCCTTCGCTCACATATGTCGATGACTACGTCAAGAAGATGTTTCCCAAGGTCAAGTATTTCCTCACGGTCTGCACCGGAGCCATCTTCGCTGCGCGCGCGGGTGTGCTTGAGGGCAAACGGGCCACAACCAACAAGAATGCGTGGGATCTGGTCACGGCTGAAGGTAACAATATCACCTGGGTGGCTCCGGCGCGATATGTCATTGACGGCAATGTGTGGTCATCTTCAGGAGTATGTTGAGAACCCATTCCCCATTGTTGTGGCTTGACTAACACCGTACAGGTTTCCGCAGGTATCGACTTGACTTTTGCATTTGTCAAGGAGTTTTACGGCGAAGAGTTGCACGATCGTATCTCTATTTTGACCGAGGTCATTCCTCGAGCTCATGATGACGACCCCTTCACTGACATGCTGGGAATTCCTCATCAGGGTCAGCTGTGAGAGCTTTAGCTGCTTGCTATTTACTGGTTGGTCGGGAGGTTTGGGCATATCTGTATTGAGGCAACATCAGCAAAAGCTGTGAACAAAATCACAATTGCAGCGCGACGTTTTATCGTATATAGAAAGGAGTTCGAGCTTTTACATCAAGAAAATATCGATGAGTATTACAAACATGAAAATCCCCCTCGCGTCCAGATGAGCCCATTCCTTCACTATAGATTAAGTTTTTCTGCCGCAGGCAGAGACGTCAACAACCACACCAAAGAGCACAACAACGGCATCTCAACAGACCCAATGCTGCATAGCAACGAACCTTATGATTCTTCAACGCAAGATGACTCTCGCATCTGAAGAGGCCACTTATCCTCTTGTCAAGAGAGGATAAAAAGGCTGCCTTCTTCCTCAGATCCTT
>JAAGWO010000129.1:33728-56672 GCA_013266205.1 Fusarium decemcellulare
AGAAGGAAAGGAATGGGCTCTTACGAGTCGGGTAGAGCAGGCAGTCTTTATTGTCGCTGAGAGGCCAAATAGCCTCTCATTATGTAGCTAGGCGTGACTCTTTGTTGCTGCGCGGCTGAAAAGTCAAAAACTAGGCAACTCTGTTGGCATTGGTTATGATGCTATGATATGTTAAGATACTGTATTCTTTGTTGTGGAAGCTGGATAACATGCACGATAGATAGTGGTGATTACGTCGTGATGCATGGCGATGCCATGCCACTGATTCCGCAGTGCAGAATTGCCATCCGGAGGAGCAAATGCTCAACATGGACAGCTGGAAGCTCTCGGATCCGATGATATCACTCATGTGGAGATGTTTGCCACTGCGGGGATGGACCTTTGGTGATCGGATCCGAAAGGGCAATATTGCTTGATCGGAAACGACATGTAAAAAGTGCGGAATTCCTTGCTCACTTGGGACAAGTATTTTAGTTTCTTTCATCTTCAGACTCTCTATACTTGATTGTAACCCTGGTTGTGACTTGACCTCCCATTCGCCGACAAAATGGTCCTCTCGGTACCCCCTAGAACCTCAGTCACCCTAATCGGGGCTGGCACTCAGGGCAGACGCCTTGCTTTTATGGTATGTGTACTAAATAGACAGTCAAGTTTTTATATTGGGACTTGATATTGACGTGTTTCGGTCTTATTGACGGAATGCTAACATGGCCCTTGCAGTGGTCAAGTAGAGGCAACGATGTTCACCTAGTTGATGCACAGCAGAGTCAACTCGACGCGAGTCTAGAAGCCATTGACGACTTTCGGGCAGATGCCGTAACAAAGAACGCCCGATGGGGGAGGTTCATCACGCATTCGCCTGATACACTACGGGAAGCTCTCCAGACTGCTTGGTTGGTGGTAGAGGTATGACAGATCTCTATTGATCAGACCGTCGATATTGACTTCAGAAAGTGCGTGCCTGAGCAACTTCCTCTGAAGCGAAAAGTCATCACAGAGCTTGATTCACTTGCACCTAACGAGACGATCATTGCATCCAACTCCAGTAGCTACTCTTGCTCAGAAATCCTAGAGGGTCTCAGTTTGAAAAACGAACGCCGCTTTCTCAGCGCTCATTCTTGTAAGTGTCAACCAGTATGCCGTCTTACTGCAATCTTACTTACCTGAAGAAAACCTAATAGACTGGCCTCCTGAAACGCCAGGTAAGTAATTGTATCCATTATAATCTGTCAAGGCATGGGGCTAACAAAACCGCAGAGATTGAAATCATGGGCCACGAAACAACAAATCCTGCTTACATCACGCTGATGATGGAACAATGCAACGCCCATGGCTTCTCCCCATTCCACGTGAAAAGTCCATCCATGGGTTATATCTACAACAGGTAAAAGAAATACTCCATATATCTCGTCTAGTGTTACGGAATCTGATCATCTGGTAGAATATGGGCGGCTATCAAGCGAGAGGCGCTGCTAGCAGCGTCAGAAGGTGCCGCAACTCCGGAGGAAATCGATGCCATCTTCAAGGGCGTTCTAAAGACACCCAAGGGTCCTTTTGAGCAGATGGATGTGGTGGGCTTGGATGTTGTGCTTGATATTGAGCAGCACTATGCTGATGCACGGGGCGATATTCCAAGTGCGCCTCGCGAATATCTGCAAAAATACCTGCAGGATGGCCACCTTGGCGTGAAAACTGGGCGAGGCTTCTATGATTATGAAACATCCTGACGTGGCATACCTTCCGTCTTGGGTAGACCGGATGCATTGGCAGACTTGCTGGCAGCGGTAATCAGGCTGCAAGGCAGACCTCAGGCTGTCGCAGTCTGCCAGCATCTCTTATTCGTCGCCGTAACTCAGCCTCATAATCTCGTAACATAAACCGCACACTCCTCTTCTCCCCCGCATCTTATTTTCTCTCTCGTAAAAAACCAAAATGGCTGAAAATCAAGCCGATTTGCCCTTGTACAAATATGAGCCGCTTTCAGCTCTCGACGCAGTTCGCGTCCTCGCTCTCTGCCCATCCACAGACCGGGCAGCACCTCTGACAGGCGACATCATACAGTACAGCCGCTTCGAGGAGTTTGGAAAAATCGATGCCAGTCGAATCTACACGGCCGTGTCCTATGTTTGGGGCGAGTCTAGGACCTTTTCTCACCGCGTTATCTGCAACTCGGGCGGGTCGTACCTGTCCATCACATCCAACGTTGACTCTCTGCTTCGCCATTTCAGACACTCGGTCAATATACGGCACTTGTGGCTGGATGCGATCTGCTTGAATCAAAGTGATGAGTCCGAGAAAGGTGTTCAGATCCCGCTGATGGGCGATATCTATCGGCAAGCTAGGAAGACGTTCATCTGGCTGGGCGAGGACAACAAGAATGAAGCCCGGGAGATGTTTGCACTCATGAGGCTGCTTTCCGCCATACCAGAGACTTTGAAAGGGAAATCATTGGACCAACATATGGAACAGGTATTGGAAAGCAGGCTTGGTGCTGGCTGGATGGAACGGCTCAATGCATTCTTACAAAAGCAGTGGTTCTTTCGCCGCTGGACCATCCAAGAAGCAGTCTTCTCCCACAACTCCGTTCTGCGCTGGGGCAGCCACTCTCTTGAATCTTTTCGACTTCTTTCTGCCTTTCGCCGTCTGGATGCATTTCGAGGTCCCCTGAAGGAACGCTACGCCATCAAAATGCTCACACACACCTCTGTAAGCGGACATCATTTTCTCGACCTGCTCTGGACCCTGCATCGATCGGAATGTTCAGACAAGAGAGATCGTATCTTGGCTCTCTATGGTCTCTTACCCGCGACACAAAGACAGCATATCAACTACAAGATTCACTGGTCCGAAATTCTTTTTCGCCATGCGAGGCTCGCCTTGCCTGGTAGAGAATGGTCTAGATTCTTTCTGCTACATCTCTTCTCTTTCGGTGCGATTGTCACCGATGATACTAGCTTCCCATCCTGGGTCCCTGACTGGTCTAATACTCGACGGTTCGACTTCCCTTACCTCGGCTGGTCGAAGGAACTTGATGTAGAGCCTCCGTCATACTTCAAGCAAGCACCTCCTGACTTTCATAATAACTATTCGCCTGATGATCGGGATGAGAATGAATGGTTCCAACTGGATGGTATAAAATTGAAACAAGACTATATGGTTTTCAAGTTGTTAGCGAATTTCTGGAGGGGCAAGCCTTTTCAAGTTACTCGGGTTTACAAGCACCTCGGGGCAGAGGTGTTTACGCGAAGCGAAGCGATCTCTGTCCTTGAACCGCTGCTTCAGTTTCGGGCATGGAAGGCTTGTGCGGACACACGAAGCCCATCAACAGCTGCTATCCTGATAGCTTCCATGCTGATATACCACGGAATTTGTGAAGGAGACCAGCTGGAGGTGTCTCTCAAGGTGGAGGCCTGCCTGATTGATTACTCCAACCCTGGCGACGCGGCTGTACCTCACCATAACAGCCATCTTCCGTTGATGACTGGACTTTGCAACCTACTACGGAATTTTAGTCTATTCCAGATGGCGAATTACAGCCCTGAACATCCCGCATGGGGATTTGGACACCACAGTCTGCAAGAGGGAGATGAACTAATACCCTCGTGGTCCTTGGACATGTTGACACCGCCTCTCCAAAGCCGGATAAGGGGCAGCCCTAAATTCTATATCATGGCAATCACGAGACCGCTACAGGAGGTTAGCTGGCAAAAAAGGATTTTCCGCAAAGACTATCACGGCACAGGCACTCCTTTGGGACACCAGGATAAGAAGGCCCTTTTTATTCGTGTTTCACGTCACCGATATATTGGATCGTCGTTCTGTATCGCCCCGCTGTACGACGAGGTTGATATTCTCACTTCTGTGCCTAGATTCTCATACCCGTGTATCTGTGAAGAACACATCATATAGGCGCCGGGGCTTTGAGCAGTCGTTAGATTATCTTTGTCTGGTACATGTTCGGTAGTGATACCTTCTCTGCATGTGTACTAACACTTGTTCTTTACTGTGGCCTGTGGCGAGTTAGGAAACCAACTCCCCATGATATGATTCACAATTCCACCCTTCTTAGCCCTCACGATAGCTTTATTCAAATCGCATTGACATGCCTCAACTCC
Source organism: Fusarium decemcellulare (assembly GCA_013266205.1). Classification (NCBI taxonomy): domain Eukaryota; kingdom Fungi; phylum Ascomycota; class Sordariomycetes; order Hypocreales; family Nectriaceae; genus Fusarium; species Fusarium decemcellulare. The sequence goes on from JAAGWO010000129.1 coordinate 37,844, forward strand.
ATCATTACTTTCCACCAATAAAGTGACACCGAAGGCACCCAGCATCTATATATTCTCTAACACCACCTTTAACACTTGGAAATTGGTCAGTGGATTCAATTAATTTCAAAGAGAAATAAAAGAAAAGGGGGGTACCTACAATCTTTCCACACTTTGTGGAGAATTTCAGAGCAAGGCTGCCAGCCCTCACCAAGCAGCCTGTCGACATCCTGGCGATCCACGCTTGTCTTGTAGCCTTGAATCTACGATATCGAGTACCAATGGTTGATTTCATGCTTGTCCTTCTGATTCGACTCGGGGGGCTTGTCTCCGAGACCGAGGTTTGAGGTGCTGCTGTCTCCATAGGCGGCGTTGCAAAAGACCTAAGCGCGGGATCTTTGGAAATCAGGCTTAATATCGGCGTGACCGGGAAGGTCGGACTACTTGACGAATAGAGGCTTCTGTAGCTCCAGGGGCGCTTACGGCTTGTTTGTGGGCTTCATCGAGACTCGGAAGACTCATGATGGACTGGACTTCCAACGGCGCACCTCGTATGCACATATAACATGGTGAAATCATGAAGAGGATATTGGAGCTGAACACGAGGGCCCGTGGCTTATATCGCTGATGTTGTGGAAAGAATGGACCCAACGAGCGACTTTGCGGGTCGTTTGTCCGGGGTGTTATAACCTCCCACATTGCTTGATTCCGTAAACCGAGGCTCTGTAGAGGTAGAAGACAGATTCAAGGGCTGTAGTTTATGAAGCCTGGCACCAGTTAGTGCTGCGGCTAGCTAAGAAGAAGGTGATTTCTACACTCTTACATCTTCTAAATCCAGAGAATTTATTATAGACTTTTGTCTTCCTTCTCAACATCGCATACACACGATCAAGTTCTCAGTAGCTAAATTTCCCTAACAGTAGCTGCAATTACCGTATCTCGGTGGCATGAATCAATAGCAAGGCTTTTTCCGTTTGCTAAGGGGTTGAAAACCTCAGTTGGAAGGTACATCCAAAGCTGGACTCTGCTGTGCTTGGAACGTTGTATGATAACATTGTAACCAGAATAGGAAGAATCATTTTCTGGCCTAGCATCTGTCGATAGACGACTGTTCTACTCAGGACCTTATTGAATCCTAGAGTTAAAATATCCCCTGGTTGAGGCATGGATTGAACCTAGCTAACTCACTCCCCATGCTCCGAGGACGTTTCGTTTGCCCTCGCCCCTCCTTTTCTGGCTGCCACTCTCCAATTTCCTCACTCGGTTGACAAGCAGACCGACGCAGATGGGGCCAATTACTGTGCAGAGAGAGATGGCCCAAGTTACAATGAGAAAAAGGTCTGAGGGTTGGCCATCCGCAGGCCGACCAAAGATGCCCTTGCTCTCGGCCAGAGCAGCGATTAGGAAACCAATCTCCCCTCGGGCAACCATTCCAAGACCGACGATGCATGCTGGGTAGAGAGATACAGCCTTTTCGGGCTTAGGGGTCGAGTTGCGTACTTCAGGGGAGACTGGGCGGTTGTTTGTATCAGGCAGGGGCTCCAGGGGTACTGCATCGCGCTCCTCAGTCGGTTCGGATGCATCATCGCGAGTCTGGGGAGGTGTAGAGGGGTTGGGGTCGGCACACTGAGCTCCCGGTACCAGAGGCTTGGACTTGAACATTGTTGAAAGCCTCTGAGCGAGATGTTGGAAAGACCGAAGCGGGTTTGTGAATGAGATCAACCAGGTACCACAGGCCAGCTTGGAGACTGTCATCAGGAGCGTGTATATGACGCCGCGCCAGGCAATGGGACCCGAGAAGAGCTTGGTGATGGGGACAGAAAATCCGATGGATGCCTGTGGCGAATTAGCAGCTGTCTCAAAGCCAAGACTTTTATACTCACAAAGAAGAATGGTTTTAGGATATGCTCAACAGCAGCGTTGTAGTAGTGGTGGTAGATCTCCATACCAGAGCCGTCTTCCAAAGCCAAAGGTCGTTGTATTTGCTCCGAGGTCCCGGTGTTGTCCCATCCCTCAGCTTGTGTGGTTTCAGTCTCGGATGTTTGAACGCTAGAGACTACCTCATTCGAGATATGAGGCACCTCAGAGTCCCACCAGCTAATGGTTGCGCCAGCAATGTATGCAGCTAGAAGACTCGAAGTACCCGCAAACGTCGCTCCAACCACCAGCCCAAGTAGATAAGCTGTGTGGATGATAAAGGCGGTCTTTCTCATACTAAGGGCTCGAGCAACCTTTCCGGAAGGGTGTGCCTCACGGAAAGCGTTGAGCTTGGTAGTGATAGGCACAACCAAAAACTTGCAAAGGATGGGGATAACCGTTGCAAAGGCAAGGGACACGAGCACAGGCCTGACCACGGTGACTGCATCGAAGGCGTCTCCGCCAAGGTTTGACACAACTTGGACCATGATGAGCCCGACCACATCATCCATCATGGCAGCGCTGGTTAGAACGACGCCGAGACGCGTTGAAGAAAGGCCGCTCGTGCCCAGGATGGTGAACGTGGTGCCCAAGCTGGTCGAACAGAGAGCAGCGCCCGCGGAAAAGGCTTGAAGCGGAGACGCATTGAGCATCGACTTGAGTGCAAAAGTGAGGCCGATTGGTAGGATGATGCCGGTAGCAGCAACGCCAGAGGACAGGCCAAAGTTGGCCTTGAGAGACTTGAACGAGGTTGCAAGACCACCTAATTTGATATTAGAAAGGGTATAAACGCGTTAGAATGAGATCAGTTTACCTTCGTAGACAATGAGAATGAGGCCAAGATAGCCCAATTGCATAACCGCGTCTTCAACTTCACGCGATAGCCATTTCGCGCCAGGAGTGCCCCAGGCGATGCCCAGGGCGACTTGGCCAATTAGGCCACAGTAGGCGATCTTGTCTAGGCCATAATTGATGAGATTGAGGAGTAGTAAAAAGCCGGATAGAATGGCAATGACGGTGATAGAAGGCTCATGGTATGCCAGCGATGACTCCATCGTGGACGTTAGCTACGATGTGTTTCATCGCGAAATATCGCAATGACGTATGTCGGAGAAAAGTCTCATTTCGGATCCCTAATTCTCCGCTCCCGGCTGGGCATTCAATAGCCCGTGGATCCCGTGTCGATCAACAATTGCGCTTGTGGGAGATGTTTCACGGTCGACGATAGCATCATGCTGGCTTCTCAATTGCTGTATCACCACCACCTGCAACTGCACTGCAAGTATGCATGTTCACCAGCAACAATGACAATGCAGCCACCCTAGAGTACAGCAAGAAGCGGCAATTCGTGTCGGGTTCATGGAATTTCCGACGCTTCCGCACAAAGCGATGGCAGTGGTCAATGCTTCGCTTGGGCCAAGACCTGTGCCGCAGCTCAAACGCCACGAACTGCTAGCGCTCACTCCGGGACGGACGGCCCCAAACGCCAGCGAGACGGGGAAGCGACAGTGACTGACAGCTGGGCACGCTAGAACGGGCTAGAGAAGCAACGGGCGTCGCAGACATTCGAGGCAAATTACAGAGAGATAACAATAACTCGGTGCCCTAATGCTGGACCTACCTAGACGAGGCACAGTAGGCGACCTACCCAGTAGTCAGGCCACCTTGCCGCTAACATGGACGCTCTCCCGGTCGATCAAAGGGGACAACAAGCCCGTTATTCCCTGGGGCCATGCCTTGGTCCTTGCTCATTTACAGTAGCTAGCGCTCGGCAGGGGCTTTTAAAGTCCCATCAATGAACTAACGGAAATAACTCAGTTGTCACTTTTGTTTGCCCACTGGCCACCGCGCATTGCCCACTGCTACAGTCTCATCCCGCCCATGCCGAGGCAGCTGTCAGTGTCTCTCTAATTTCCACGTGCCTGGAAACCTCCTGGAATGGTTCATCCCGTTCTGCTGGACATGCCGTCTCACCTGCATCCATCCCCTCATCTACGCGAAGGGTTCAATCTCCACTCCTCACTCTGAATGTCGATAGCGGAGTCGTGTCCACTCCCACTTGGTAAATCTTGCGATTGGCCCGCATGAGATATAGTCGACATCAACGCTTGCACTCTATGGGGGTTAAGGTTGCTGACTCGACGCAGCCCGTCCCAGTAGCATCTTGTGGCGTGCGGTGCGGCTGGGACGTACGATCGTGGACACGACTACAGAGGCCTCGACACGCCCGCTCAGGAGACGCCGTTGGATCTAGATAGTACAGCGTTGCATCAGATTCTGGATCTAGGAAAGTGTCTCCGATGCAAGCCTGTTCCTGGGCCCGGTCCTGTAACCTTGGACGGGCCAGGGTCTAGAGCATCCATGCTTCATCTCGCCCTCTCGCTTGGTCAGCGGGCTGTCTTCAAAGATACGATCATGCAAATCGCCACCTACGCGCAAGGGTTCGTTCGTTGCGCTAGGGCATTTTCCCCGGCCCCTGCCGCTCTATGGACAAAGCCCACGCTAGTTCCGGTCGGCTGGGCTTAGCTTGCTCTTGCTGCAGAACAAAAGAAGCAAAACCGGACGCGAGACGAGTCAGTCCAGTTCAGCTTGTGGCTTGTGGAGATTGTGGTTGCTACCTAATCGGTGCCGGCGAACTGCTAGCTTGACGCGGGGAACCTTTCAAAGGGAACCATTCACGGGAATTGGCATGCACTAGATAATGGCAAATTGGAAACCGTTTGTGAGTCTTGAGAGCGAAAGCGAGACTAGACGCTGTAATATTACGCCACTCGGGCGGAAGAAGATGCATACGCGCTATGTACAAACACCCAGGCTTTAAACCCATCGCTTACAGATACACATAACAGAAGGGGCCAGATAGTGTGCTCATCAGGTCCTTGATCTGGCGAGACTCACCGGCCCAACCGAAGTGGACGTAGTCGTCAAAGGTAGTGTCGTCGCTAGGGGGAATATTCAGGAACGTGTTCGTTCCCTGGAGAGCAGTCGTGCCAAACTGGCGCTCCTTGGGGCTCAGCATCTGCCAGATCCACCACACGCGGTCAATCATGGAGTGGTGAAGATAGAAAGCAGGGTCGCCGGGGGACGTGAAGACGTCGTTGCCCGGGTCGCCGCCCAGCGAGTAGTGACCACCGCCGTGGATGCCAATGTCGCCGCCGCCGGGCACGCCCTGCATCATCATCTGGAAGTCGTAGACGGTCTTGGGCTTGAGGATGTTGTTCAGGACAGAGGTAGCGTTGGCGTACCGTCGGTTGACGGCGTCACCAAGATCCCGCTTGAGGCAGCGAGGGTTGTACTGGAGAGGGTCCGCTGCGGCCTCGACCACGCCGCCGGGAAGGTCGAGGGCTGCAGGGCCCAGGTTTACCTTCATGTCCTTGAAGGGACCGGCCTTTACGCAGCCGCCTCCTTGGCCCGTTGGGAGATAGACGGGAGGAAGACCACTGCTGGCGCCGAGGACGACGTCTGGGCGGTTGGGGATGTACTCTCCGTCGCCAGACAATGAGGTATCGCTACCGTCAAAGACGGGCGACTTGGCTAGGCCTGTGACGGCAGTGAGGGCCCAGTCCCAGTACTGTTCACTCGTCAGTAAAGATGCTATAGTAATGAGGGAGGATGATGGACTTACAGGCTGAGTGCCCTTGTAGCCGCACTCCTCGCGGAGGGCCTCCTCATAGAGCCAGGTAAAGTATCTATGCCAGACCAAAAAGTTGCCAGTGTAATGAATGATCTGGGTCTGGTTGAGATGAGTAGCAACCCAGTCATCAAACCGAGACTTTGCGCCTGGGGCAAAGGACGCGGATGTCTTGGCTGGCTTGGATTGAAGACACTTGACGGCAGCGATGTAGCTCTTCTTGTCAGCCTTGGAGAGCGTGCCCCTGTAACGATGTGAGTATTTGTTGCATCAAACATGGTAGATAGAGGTGACTTACCACTCCCGTCGAACGCGGATGTTGCTCCAGCTGCAAGTGCTGCCGCGCTTGGTCTCGGCCTCTACAAAGTCCTGGGCATTCTCATAGGCAGCAGCGGCGAGGTCAGAGATCTCGTCAATGTTGGTCACCTCGGGCGCCGAAGACGCAATGGTGGTGGCCTGGGGAGCAGCCAGAACGCCGGCGGCGTTGAGGGCCAGGAGAGAGAGGTATCCCGCGCGCATGGTGGTGGCTAGTCAATCAAAGTGAGAGAATTGAGATGCAAGATTGACAAGGGTCCACGGATTCTGTTACACGTTCCTGTTTTGGCGTGAGAGGAATGTAGGGTGTTATTGCAGCGCGGATGGAGATGGGGAGGATATATACTGCATGAGGCCCAGTCGAGAAGCTGAAGAAGGAATCCATTGCCGCTCCCGGCACACGGGACCCCTAATGCTGTTGGTAGCTAGCTAGGTGCACTGCACTGCAGGGCATGGGCCGGGCTGGGCTGTCTCTTGGCTGAGGGCAACGTTGGCGGACGGTCGCTCAAAGCCATGCCATGCAAGATGGAAGCATCGCCAACGCTGTTAGTCCCAACCGAGCACCAAGACCCGAGTCGAGGCTGCACGACAAAGGGAGGGACCCTGCAGAGCTGACCAGGGGAGGCCTGTGAGATAGCCCAGATCCGATTCGAAAATCCGGAGTCTCTTGTAAGAACAGGCATCCCGTGTTAGCGGCGCAGGTGCGCAGGGATGGGAACCAACACGCAGGTGTGCCGCCAAGGGGAATAGTTCAGTTGGAGCTTGGTGAATATAGGTGACGAGTCATGGGGGAGTCTATCGACTTCCTAGTTGCAGCCATGAGATGACGACGGCTGTCACTGGATGCTATAATTGAGTGCTTACAGTACCAGTACAGTTGTTTAGTGAAGCAACCGTCGTTGTGAGTGATTGAAAGCGGGTGGCGCGCACTGCCCCGCGCCCGAATCCTCTTAGCACGGGCAGGGATTACGCGCTATGACACAGGGGGCCTGTTAGTTAGTGGAATGGTGATCCGGAAGCCTTCCGTAGTAGGTGCCCGCAGTTAGTGCGATGCATCCCAGGCCGGAGGGCGGCCGCTGTCGTTGAGTTGTTTTATTTCCCTCTGGATCGATTGAATTCAAGGGATCGGCGTGACGATCGATCGTTTAGACAGGAGCGCCCGTGTTGCCGGTAAATTCATTCATCGACGCGTCCCCAGATTCTCGACTGACTCGGACTCGACGCCGGTATAAAACCAAAACGTACAGCTACGCTCTAAAAGAATGCAATTGGATGGCTGAAACCCCCCTGATGCGATAGCCCTCGTCCTTTGTTTCCGACCCGCATCCGTCGTCGACTGATTTCCGCTTCCAAAGGGGGAATAGTGTAGCTGCGGCTTTTTGGTGGCATGGGTGGGCATCTTACGAGGATCTGAGCGCCGTATTCCCTGCTCTTCCTTGGACTCTGCAGCAGCTGGATCCAGGCACCGGGTTTTGTACCATTTTCTACGATAATCCTCCTCCTTTCTTCGGCGTCAGCGGTCTTGTCTTGGGGTCAGAAGTGGTGTGATGGATACCGAGACCGTCATAGTAGCAATGGATAAGGCCGAGTTGAGACAGAACCAAGACATTGAGGTTCTCAAGACTTGGTCGTCATCGGTTCCGCAGACGCCCAAACTGGAGCCATTACTTCTAGAAGCAGCTTAGCAATGCAATGGCCCCCCCTTTGTGAAGCCATTGGCACGGCTGCTTTGGGTGTGGCCAGACTTGTCATCTCGTGTGTCTGGTGGCGTTCCAAGGCGCATACCTTTCCCTGTCAAACCGTCTCTTGTAGAGATTTCCCACGTGGATGAGACGCAAGAGAAGGGGGTGCTTACTCCTGTGTCCCGTGTCTTATTATTCCCCCGACCTCGTCGCATCCCTCTTCATCTCCGAGTTCTTGGGGGCGATCCTGCTGCATCATCTGCATCACTCTTTTTCATGATGAGTGCCACTGTCCAACTTCCCTCGAATCCCGACGAGAATGGATCGACGGATATTCTCGCGGCGACTGTCTTTATCGTTTCTCTGGCTACCGTCGTCGTCTTGGCCCGTTTATACGTGCGGTTCTTCATCATTCGCAATACCGGTTGGGATGTGAGTTTCTGCAGATCCCCACTGCCCGTTGTTGGGCCCGTCGCTGTTTCAAACCTTCTTTTTTTCTTTTTCACTTCATGCTTGCATATTCGTATCTAACTCTATCTTCTTTTGCAGGATGGATTCATGATTGCTTCTATTGCCCTGGCGTGGGCTGGCCAGGGCGTCATCGTTGCCCAGGTCTCCCACGGCGCCGGACGACATGTTGGCGACGTCGACCCTGACGTCTACATGATCGGCATGAAGCTCAACTTTATCAGTCAACCCATCTTTCTCATAGCTATCTGCGTCGTCAAGTTGTCTGTCGGTTGTGCGCTGATGCGAATCGCCTCGACAAAGTTTTACCGTGTCCTGATTCTGTCTATCATGGGTTTCATGGCCTTTTACACCATCGGCTGCTTCTTTGTGAGTACCCCCTTCTTTCGATGAATTCCGAGCTGATAATCTTGGAACAGACTATCATGTTCCAATGCACCGATATTCGCATTCTCTGGGACCCCTCAGTCAAGGCAACCTGTTGGTCCAAGTCGACGCTGCAAGGTCTCTCATTCACAAACTCTGCCTTAAACATCCTTACCGATATTCTCTTCGCTATCGTGATCCCGACGCCCATGCTCTGGAACCTCAACGTCCACTTCCGCACCCGAGTCACACTTATTGGCATCCTGGGTCTTGGTGTCTTTGCCTGCGCCGCCGCCTTTGTGAAGCTGGGCTATGTCACCAACTACGGCAAACTCGGAGACTGGCTATGGGACTCTCGCAACATCACCATCTGGACCTGCGTCGAGTTGAACGTCGGCATCATCGCTGGTAGCTTGCCTTGTTTGAGGCCGATATTCAGGCGCTTCCTTGGCAGCACGTACGGAAGGAGTTCCAAGAAGACGCAACCTTCTGGAGCTACCAACAACTATGCTCGAGGTACGCTACGCAGTGGAAACAACTGGCATACCTTGTCGAGCGGTCGACGAGGTGACGATACTGGTGATGAGACGAGCAGCCAGAAAGCTATCAACACCGGTATTCAAGAGTACGAGTTGCATGAACGGGTTGCGAGCCCGTCCGGGATCATGAGTAAGACGACCATCTTGACAGAGATTGATGCCAAGACAAGCGACGAGAGTGTGGATCGGGTGGGATACAGTGGGCGTTATCATGCTGGGATTACAAAAACAATGACGACAACGGTCGAGGTCAGCAAGTCTGACTCGTCGGCTTCTTCTCGATGATGTACATATAGTATTTTAATAATTCATTTGTTCTTTTTTATATCTTCTCTCGGCCCTTTAGTGCGTCACTAAGTATGAATGGATTACATAGACGCGCATCTCACATGGCATTATGTGCCTGCTCTATCTATTAGGACCGTTTTTAGATCCCGAATTAGATCTTGGGTTAGAAGAAGCTCTCTTGCCTAAGAATAGAACCAAATATTCACATGTACCTTCTTGAGGTCAGCCACATTTCTGCAACAGGTGACGTATCGTCTGATAAACTAAGCGGACTTGGCGCCATTCCTTGACATCACTCGCTTAGAGCCTTTACGCCATCAACTCTCCTCAGTTTCATCCCTGAAGTTTCATTAGCCGAAAAGGTGACTTTTACTTTGAGGGCTTCGGGCTGGTTGTGCCAGAGCAAATAACGTTTGCCCGCTATGATTCAAGGCTTGAGGATGTGGCTTGATATGCCGGCTTGGTCCAACTCTCGTTGCGCCTCCCGACGATCCCGAGATCTCGCTGTGGGGTCTAGGTTGGGCCATCATCCGATGTCCAACAGATACCGAGTGAGGCTTGTCCTTAGTATGGACCTTGATTTAGGCCCGGCATGACCTAGAACCGCTAATGCACTCTTGCGACTTTCAAAGGTTGATGTGCCGAGAGTACCGGGATGGTGCCATGCCGAGAAGTTTATTCTAAACGTCTTGGCTTGCCCTTGTGAGTTAAAGGGTCTTTACAATTGGCGGTGTGTTGACGTCTGGGACACCAAGAGCCACAAAAAGCCACAATTCAGCAAGGCTGCTTTAGTAGATCACCCAATGTGATCAATTCATCTGTCCTATAATGTCATATGAACTCGTATTGGTCAATTGGGAAAATATGTTGATTCCAATGTGGTTGACTGCTATGTACGAACTATAATGTACCTGCCAACGAGCGTGATGTGATTCCCATCCATGCGACTATGCGTCCGTATTCGGTCTTTCATATGATTTTACTTCCAAAATTCTTCATCTGGGTATTTTGACTAGGTCCACATGTTCCCTCTCTTATCCCCAAGCTTCCTTGAATTCTTTCGTCCTTCTTTCAAAGTGAAACTGGAGCAGACTGAGGCGAGTTGATTCCTATAGACTCTTGACTCAGTTCCGTCCAGGGTGAGGATTCACGGCTACCGTTTAGAACAACTGGGTTTGAATTCTGCCGCATTTTGCTCAAGGCAGTGAAGCCTCCCCTGATGCTATCCGCTTCGTACCCCTTAGCTCTGAGGACACTGTTGGCAACCCTTGAGCTGTCTCCATCATAGCAGGTGAAAAGAACTCGCTTATCATGTAGCAAAGATTGTAGTTCTTGGCTGGGAGCCTTGAATGTCTCTTCCAACCTTGTCCATAAAGACTCGAGGATTTTGGGGTCAGAGAATGGGCTCGGCGTAGACTGTTGGACAAAGGGCAGATTGACAGCTCCTGGGAGATGGAAGATATTAAAGTCTTCAGGCTGACGGAGATCAATCACCGTAGTGTCCTGCCTAGAGCGCAGGATGTTTTGCAGCTCGATGGTGGCGATGGATCCGCTCTTGGGATCAGAGAGCACCATGTCAAGAAGCGCGCCTCGGTCAATGTCGAAGAAAGCATCGATAGCTTCTGATGCAGACCTCTCCCACTTTTCATCGTACCGGTAGAGATCCACCTTGAGAAGATCCTGAATCCGTAGTCAGCATAAGAGTCTTACTGTACAGTGTCCTTTTTACATACCTCGTTTGTGATGGATGGGAAGTAGCTATCTCCAAGCTTGTCAAAGTACTCATTGATGTACTGGTATGGCAGATCACAGCATAGGAACACACAGCTGAGCGTGCCGTCAGGTCCCATAAGCTCTGAGAGGGTGCCCTCCGCTTTGCGCTTTTCAATGAACTGGCAAAGACCTCTCAGGTTGAAACCAGATGAAGGGCCGCAGACGATACCCTGACGGCACAGATCTAGTGACAAGGAGTAAGAGTTGTGAGAGTCGACTTCTTCAATATGGTCTACCGCTCGCTTCCAGGGGAATTCAACTGGCGCCATGAGCGCGAATGACCTTGGGCCTGGAACTCGGTCTCCTGGGGCAGTACAGACTCTGGTAGAATGTTAGTCCGAATGGTTCTTTCGTAAAGGCGGGACTCTATATGTACTCACCCAAGTCGATATACTGAAGGTTTAGCATCTTTGAAATATGTACCTAGGCCAGTCATGGTCCCTGGTTTCGTTAGTATTTGTATGTGTCTATCTTTGATTAACATACCTGAAGTGCCCATGCCGGCGCAAATCAAGTTGATCTCAGGCAGTTGCTTGTAGATCTGGGGTCCAGTCCACTTGACATGAGCATTCCAGTTCTGACCCAGGTTAGTACTCTGTATTGCCCAAAATTGCATATAACGTACAAGGTCATTCTCATATTGGTTCGGGTTAATAGCTGTATCTGACTCTTGAGCCAGTCTTTGGGCCGCTCTGATACCTCCGCGCTCATCAAGAGGCTCTGGTTGAGATGGACCACCAAAGAGTGTACTGCCATGTGTAAGCGGAGTGGTCTATCCTGGAAATCATCACCAAACTTACATGTCAATCCCGAAAAACTGCATGAGTCGGAGCTTGGCGGTACTAGTCTTGTTGCTCAGAAATGCGCGTACGTCGTCGACGCCATGTATCGCACGGGAGATCAGGGACATTGATAAAACAGTTGATCCGGAGCTGTATTCGACAACAGTCTTTGTCTGTCCTGGCACCACGCAGTTTTGCAAGAGGTTTAGAGCTTGAGCTTCCTGTCAACTATTGCACAAGAAGGGCGAAATAAGTTGAGAACCATACCTGGCATGGCTTTCACGTTGTTTGCGGGGTGCATCGTCATCATCTTGGCGTAGATGCGGACTCCATCTTGGCGATAAGGGTTGAGGCAGTCTGGAATCTCAACCAATGGAAGTGGAGGCGAGGATTCAGGGTCGAAGTATTTTTGGACAGAGTCTGACCCTTTGTAAACATTTAGGGGATTTGGGCTCGCCATGTTCAGAGCTGGCTGTGCATTCAAGACTGAGCACGGGGACAAGACGGACGAAGGATGTGGCTAAAATCAGCAGGTGTAAGGTGAGAACGCCACTTATATACCTGGGAACAGGATGAGTACTGCCAGAGTAGTACACCATTCATCTATGACCATAACGATCCATCACGTTGCGGCGAAAATCGCTCGGTCACTGCATGCAGAGCGTGGGAAAGGCGTGGGATGTCGAGTAATGTCGTAAGGGACAGCACACTTCCCTTAGAACGAGAGACGACGTGAATACCAATCAGAAAATGGAGGCCCACCAAATGATACTTTCGAGCGCTAAGATCATCGTACTTGAACGGGAAAAGAGACGGATACAGTGCTTAGATCCGGGCATGGCAGGATGGGGGTTTCTGCTGCGTGGGAGAGTCTTACACAGGATGCCCGGTTTCGAGAACTGATCGGCGGCTACTCCATACTCACCTACTAGACTCGGGGTCACTAATTAAGCTTGAGTCTCTATTTGGAAGTAGCAGGGCTGATGTGAGGTGTACGACAGGTATATCAATGCTTGACTGGATCGCAGCTCAAGCAGCCCAGCGTGGGATCTCTGCCGAGGCCATAATTCTGAGCCATCAAGGTGTGAAGCTAGAGAGGATGAAGCAGATGCACCGTGTAGTAAACAGAATGATGAAACATAACTCGCAGAAGGGCCTGCTCGATGCATAATGATTTGCAATGCATGGGCTCTGGTGCAACATGGCAAGCGAGGTTGTGTTGCGCCACCCCTGCCCCTGTCGAGCGAGAATGACCCTGATAGCCACGGTTTATTAGTGGAGCTGGGTCATCATGATGGATCCGGTTTAATGGTTCTTGACGGACCTTGATGGGCTGAAAAGCCAAGACTTATGATTTGGCAATTTGGTCGGCTGGCTGCATTTACCATGATGATGTTGAATTGCGCAAAGTTCTGTAGACTCTGCTGTTGGAAATGGGCTTCTGAGAAACCGCACTCGAGAAAAATGTCAATGAGAATATTAATGACGTATTCTCGCAAACATGCTCAATTAATGCAATAGACGGCGCACTTAAAGTGCTCGAATGCCACTTAGCTTGCGACCTAGGGGCCTCCGATCTTCGGGGATCTGCAGCGTTACCTCGCTAATTCTCAATGGAATGCTGACCGGGACCCTGGCCGAGGCAAGGGAGTTTGAAACTACGCATGGCATCATCAAAGGCCACGCGCGGTAGTTGGCCGGTAGTTGAGCGGTGTGTTTTTTCTCTTTTGGCCTCAGCCAAACGGGTTCTCGCCGCTCGTGTCGATCGCTGGGCGAAAAGGAGATGCGTCAGATTAAGCCGAAGCGGTATCGCTTGGTATCGACGTGGGTTTTTGTTCGATTTCTACCTCCGAGGTTAGAATAAAGCTGCTTTAGCTGCTCGACTTGGTCGAAAGAGACGTTGATCATACCCAGCCAGCCTTCAAGATACCTCACGTGATGACTGCTGATACAGCGGCAGGCCGTGAGCCAAACAACACGGCCGTCATGAGCCACAACATTGGCTCGACGAGAACCATCGTGGCCGATGGGGAGCCTGACGATGGAAAGGTGCACCAGTTCAACGAGCAGACAAACTATGTGCCCAAGAGGGCAATCATCACGGTAAGGTACCCAACGCACCAAATTCTGGATGGTAGCTAACGTGTCTAGATCTTCCTGGCATGTGCAAGTGTCGACCTCCTGGCATTGATGGACCAGACCATGCTGGCGACCAGCTTGTACATCATCGGAAGCGCCTTGGGCTCGACAGCTGAGGTCTCATGGATAGCCAGCGGATATTTCATGTGAGTATCGTGTGTGCCAGTGCAAGAAACAACCCTGACACGTCTGGCAGAACATCGACTGTTGGGCAGCTGATGTACGGACGACTCTCCGACATTTGGTCTCGCAAGATCATCCTCCTCACAGGACTCGCCATCTTCTTCATCGGCTCCCTGGCCTCGTCCCTTGCCCAGTCCGTCCTGCAACTCACCATTTTCCGTGCTTTTACCGGTATCGGAGGAGGCGGGCTCATGACTGTCGCGCAGCTGATTGTCAGCGACGTTGTGCCTTTGAGAGAGAGGGGCAAGTATCAGGGTATTCTGGTGAGTAAAATACGCGACTCTGTCTGCAAAATGCTAACAAGGCTTTGAATTAGGGTGCAGTTGTCGCCATCGCCAATGGTGTTGGCCCCGTCATTGGAGGTGCTCTCTCCTCCAAGTCAGAAGATTCATGGCGCTGGATCTTTCGCATGCAACTGCCGCTGACCCTGTTCACGACTTTGTGCGTGCTTTTCTTCATGCCGCTTAAGAAAGTCGAAGGAGACTGGAAGCTGTTAGTCCCTCTGTATCCTCGTCGAAGAGTGTTCGAACTGACAATGTGTTGTAGAAAGCTCAAGGCGGTCGACTTCTTGGGCATCTTTCTCGCCCTGGCTGGAATGACGGTTGTAATTCTAGGCTTGACTTGGGGAGGCAAAGAGTATTCGTGGAACTCGGCGCCAGTCATTGTGACTCTGACAGTGGGCACAGCTGTTTCAGTTGCCTTTATCTTCTGGCAGTGGAAAGGCCCTCGGTATCCATTGATTCCTTGTGAGTATACCACATCCTGTGGGTTAGTGAAGCTTTTGACTAACATGATCAACTAGTACATATCTTCAAGTCCAAGATTGTCAACGGAGCCTGCTTAACGATGGCTATCAACGGCTGGAACTTTGTCATGCAGGTCTACTACGTCCCCTCGTTCTACCAGCTGGTATACGGATACTCGGCCACAAAAGCGGGAGCTATGCTGCTACCCATAACCCTACTGCAAACAGCTAGTAGCACCCTTTCGGGGCTGGTAGTGCATTGGGTTGGTCGATACCGCGAATGCATCCTCTTTGGGTGGCTGTGCTGGGCCGTTGGCCTTGGCTTGATGTCAACTCTTGACGAACATACCGGAGTCGACAAGCAAATCGGCTACTCTGTTCTCATTGGAATAGGGGTTGGAAATACTCTTCAGCCGTGAGTATATTCGATGACCTTTCGCATTCTTCAAAGACTGACCGCAGAAAATAGTGCACTCATTGCCACGCAAGCTGGCGTTGAGAGGCGTGACATGGCCGTCGTCACGTCATTTCGCAAGTAAGCACGCTTGTGTGTGGGGTGTGTTTGGGGATTAGAGAAGCTAACAATCGCCGGTAGCTTTGTAAGAAACTTGGGGGCTACACTCGGTCTCGCAGTCTGCGGTACAGTCCTGTGAGTGGTCATATCCTCAATTCAAGATTAACGAATTAATTCGGTTCAGCAACAATGTTCTGGCCGGGTCTTTGTCTTCGCTAGATCTTGACACCAAGGACACAACCACACTGTTGGGGAATCCCGAGACATTCTTGGATACCGTGTCGCCGGGCGAGGCCGATAGAATTCGCTCAGTCATTATCCCGGCATACAGGCAAGGCTTCCGAATCATCTTTCTCATCGGGGCTGGACTGGCAGGCCTTGGCTTCGTGCTCGCTTTCATCCTCATGCCGCAAGTGGAGCTGTCCAGGCCAGATGACTCCAAGTTGAAAGAGGAGGGACGCAGGGCCTATGAGCAGCACCGTAAGAAGGAACAGGCCTAAGGATATTTACAGACGGGCTAAGCCATGCCTATGAAAGATCAAAGCATTGGCTTTCAAAATGGGGGAGTAAAGGCAAAAGTTTGGCTAAACATTAGACAACCAACAGAACAGAAGTGTATTAGTGACGATGCCGTCTGCCATTGCTGAAGTATCCGTTTCTATCTTCAATCCATCTCGTCCCAATACATACACACAACGGGAATAGCATAAAGCTATTCAGAGCCCCAATTCCACCACATACCCAACTTTTCCAACACAACAGTTTTAGATACAACAGAGCTCCAAGCCGCCATCACCAAACTCTCACAAGAATCCAATACAAGAGCCGCAAAAGTCCATGCTTGACAAAATGAGCCCAGAGAATGGGAGGCCGGCTTGTCATGGCACAGATGGCCTCAACTGCGAGGAGGGGGGGAGGTAAGTCGTTCCGCTACTAGCGTTCATGGTGTCCGTTGAAGGTAGGGTCGGAGGCAGCGGTATCGAAGTTGAGGTTGAGCGTGTTCTTTGTTGTGGAAGCTGGATCACAAGCAGAAGAGATCAAAGTTGAGGTTGGGCACAGATCATGCTGCAACATGTTAGAGGCCATATCAGTATTCTTTCAAAGGCAGAAAGACTTACAACTAGTGCACTCGCGGAAGAATTGTGTCTGGCATATTTGGTAGTGCCGTCATGATGCATCTCGGTCTGGAAAGGAAGTCTAAATTGGGTTAGAGCTAGGTCACGGTTCCTAGGGTCGTGGAAGCAGCCTACCTTGATAAGGCTTGTCAAAGGTAGATGTGATGATTGAAGGGTTGCCCAAGACAGGCAAAGGCACGGGTGCAGGCGCAGAAGTGCCACAGTTGGGTCCGACGTTCTTGGCTGAATGTCCATCAGGAAGAGGAAGAGGCGGAGATGAAGGCGTGCACAGTAGTACCGCAGTTGGATCCAACGTCCGTGACCGCGAGCCTTATGGCTGTCGCGGACGGTGAAGTCATCGTGGTCGGTTGACTCGGCGTGGGTGGCGAACTTAAGATTGAAGTGTGGTTGCAAGGTTGAAGTTGACGGCAAGGATCTGAGGAAGAGCCAGAGGCATCAGCGCCACAATTCGGTGCAGTTGACTCTGATGAATGTGCCTATCGAAAAGAGGAAGAGGCAAAGACGAAGATAGGCACAGTAGTACCGCAATCGAGTTGTATAGGTCGGCTAAGTGCAGGCAGGGGCAGAGGCAGCCACAATAGTACCGCTGTTGGGTCCCAGTTGCTTCTGTTGGCGGTGCATGTCTGGTTGGCGGGACGCGGGAGCAGGGGCAGGGAATCATGACCACAGGGGAACTTGGACAAGGTTAGAGATAAATTCCATCAAATGGAGAGGATGTCACATCTCAGTTGAGGCCAAATGGCGCTCATGCTCTCCAAGGTCGAAACGCTTCCTCCACTGACGAGATGACGCGCTGCTGCTGAGGGCCCCCATTCTGGGTAAGAACTGGTCCAACGTAAATGCCCGTCATTTCTATCCTGCGCGAGTGTGAAACCACCACCGTCGATCGATCGAAGTTTTGGGCAATCGGCGCCGAGAGACAAAGTTGCTAGGTCAGCAAGCCAATTTCCGTCACGCTTTCTTTAGTCTCAATCCAAGGCCATTTGAGAGCAAGGTGTCGATGCATGGGCGAAAGCATGCAGCAGGGAGGCTTTGGCCGCCACCGTATTAGGAGCTAAAGAAAGTCCTTAGGATGCAGCCTGCAAGATGTTACTTCGCTATCGAGGATGCCTCTCCATGCGGCCCTTGAGATTTAGCAGAAGTCCAGGTTGTGCCTTGCAGAGATCCTTGCCATTTGCCTCGTAATGTTGCCCAAATTCTGATTGACTCATTTCCAGACTCTGCGCACAGAAGCTGGCGCCCTTGCCATGAACTGGGAAGCATCGGAGCCTGCCTGGATGTGACCTGCAGGATTAAATTCGGCACGAGGAGTGGCATCTTCAGCACAGTCAGGCAACTCCATTTCAAGAGCAAATGCCCAATCGACGCGTTCCTGACAGAAGGTTACTCCCAGGTACATCGTCGAAACTTCCAGGTTGACTCCGAGAATACAAGTTGACCTGGTCCCCCCTTCCAACTGCTGGTCACTCACCCTCCTTGACTCAAATTTATCTTTGAAATCGTCCCAGGTACTGAACCACAAGTCACAACCAAACAACTCAAGGCAAACATCCAAAAGCCTGCTTTATTTTGGCAGTCGTTTTCACAGACACCGAATCTCAAGCCACAATCAACAAACGCCTGAAAGAAACACTCCCACCCACCTACGTCTTTGCGCCGTCTACCGAAACACCAAGTCCAAGGTCATCCCGTCATGCCATCAGCCATTATGCTCGCCCTCAAGATCGCCCTCAAGACCATTGCGGCAATCGGAATATCCCTGTGTGTTATCGTGACTCAAAGCGCTGGGCCAGCTCCATTCGCCGCCCCAGAACTGGGCCTTCTAGCCCGCGCCCAGTACTACATGTTCCACCGGCGTTGCCGGGACCTCTTTCTGGGCTTCAGCATCGGAGATTTGGTGTTCTGTGCCCTCGAAGGCTGGCCGCCCACCCCGCCCGGAGGGTTCTCAAGGGCAACAGGAGTGGCAGCTGTCGCATTGTTACATGGGCTGGGCGCGAGCCTTCTGACAGCGTACGAAAATCGCGACACATCGGCTGACGGAGAATAAAAGGCCCTGAAAGGTTCTGCTATGATGCCCTAATGCCAGTGGTCCTGGTCGACGGGAGGGAGCCCCAAATTTGACGGGCTGGATTTTCAGGCTGCGGCCACCTACAACGGTCGTGCTATGGGAATGGAAGATTGGAGGGTCACCGGGTGGTAAGGTTTTGTGCGTTATTATCAGCATCGATTGGAATTGCTCTAGCGATAAAAGTACAATTTGGAGCTCTTGGTAGACACTCCAGGCAGCTCAACTCAAAGGAAAAGGTCTCTTTATACATTGGCCCATTTGACCGAATTTGTAACCGTGCTCTGAATGTTTACATGTCCCAACC
>JAAGWO010000130.1:0-49539 GCA_013266205.1 Fusarium decemcellulare
ACATTCGGGGAAGTCGGTGGGGAACTTCTTCTCGCTTAGCTGCACGCTTTAGCCTTTATATAGTTAGCTTAGGCTTGACGGCGTTTTGGCATTATTGGCTGGCGACTTAGAATCGCTTATATAAGCTGCGAAGAGAACGCCTCCCGAGCCTACTAGCCTAGAGTAGCTAGAGCTTGCATTGAAGCGAGAAGAAGCGAGACTTTATGGCCCACCGACTTCCCCGAATGTTGTGAGGGAATACGGTACTAGTAGCAAGGTCCATAGGTCCACGAATACCGTCGGCTTATTCACCCTTCGGCTCGGATTTGCGTTTAGCCCGTGCCCACTTGGCGGCTATTTCGAAGGTCCTGTGGTGCTGATTGTTGATCAGTAGGGATTGGCCGTGTTACGTCACTTTTGACAATGGGATGAAGAGCTGCAACGAAATCATCACGTCGTTCCCGACTCTTGAAACCTGGACCGTTCCCTTGGATATTTGCCGTCGGACGCGGACCCTCGATCCAATTGGAGTCACAAGCCGAGGCTCCTTGTTACAGCCAGGGCTGCCAGGTAAGGAAACTTGGACACTGGCCCAGCTCAACAAGTTCAAGGTCCCTGTCGATCCCTTGCCTCTCTGGTGGCGCACTGACAAGCCGGCGTCTCTAGCACCGGCAATGCGTGGCCAAACGACGTCTGTGCCAAGCAGAGCCGGCACGCCAGATCCGAGAAAGACGGGGATATCACCGATAAGCTTGTTGCTGTAGTGCGTCGAGAGCTGCCCCCAGTAGTCTGTTTGTTGGAGAGCCGCGTGGGCAATGGGGCGTCAAAGCATGAGCCTTTGTGCGTCTCTTTCTGCGTGTTTCTGGGGCGTTCAGCGTGCTGGATGTCTTGCCTTGGTGCTATTGGGCGACTCCGAAAAGCGATGTAAATGTTGAAGAGTCATGGAAGCGCCGCCAGAAGAGTCCAGATTCTGTCCGAGATGGAGTCCTGACTCCCTGCTCACGAGGGAACCTCCCTGGGGCGGTGCAGCCTCACTTTCTCCATAGCCGTCCAGCCAATCACTCCCCCAAACACACTGTAGTCATCGCGTTTTAGCGGGTTCCCGCAGCGCTGGTCGACGACATCATTGCGCCTCTTGCAGTGGAGACGAGCCACCGACGCCACTGGGGCAAGGCGCGTCATCCCCGATCTAGAAGACTTGGAAGGCCCGCTCCATTCCCGCTTCCCGCCTTAAAGCCAAGACGTTTGCCCGTAACTCTCACCCAGCTTCTTCACTTACACCCCAAGCCAAGACACACAGAGACAGACGTCAACTATCAGAAGCAGATAGATACTGTGCTTTCGCGTACACTCTCCCAAACAAGAAAAAGCCTGTTCGATGAAGGAAGCCTCCTCTGAATCCCCCGATATAGATGGCAGTCGCTCCGGTGCACAACCAGCGCATGGATTCTTGCCTCCTTCATCCACGGCTTCTGATGGTGGTGACCCTCTTCGCTTGAACGAACAACCTCGACCCGACCATTTCGACGAAAAGACTCGATCTGATAACCATGACGGCAACGTTGGCACTGCCGGCGGTGGTAGGGCCGCTCGCCACAGCCGCCTCGCGAACCACGATGGCTCGTCCATGCTCAAGATCCAATCCGCCGGCCAGGCTCCATCTCATGCATCTTCTCAGGCTGCACGGCCGGGGTCTCTCATAGAGACTCCTCCCAAGGCCGAGGAGCCATCGCAAGAGAATACCAACAACCCCAACAAGAACACTCTCAAGGACGAGATCCGCCGTAATTTCCGGCTGGCCGTCACTTACAGCTGGCTTAATGTTCTGTTGATCTTTGTCCCCGTCGGTATTGCCGTCTCTCAAATCGACGGTATCCACGGCGGTGTGGTCTTCGCCGTTAATGCTATCGCCATCATCCCCCTCGCCGGCATGTTGGCCTTTGCAACTGAGTCCGTCGCCCGTAAGATGGGCGATGCTCTAGGTGCTTTGCTGAATGTCACATTCGGCAATGCCGTTGAACTCATCATCTTGTAAGTTTGTCCTCTTGTCTAGGTTTTGGGCCGTACTAATCAAGTCATGCAGCATGTAAGTCGATACTCAGCCACCATCTCCTTGGAGAGATTGGCCTCACCCAGTTCATCTAGCCCCTGATACATGTGCTAACGTTTATTTCCCTTGAAAGCATCGCTCTCGTCAAGGTATGTTTCTATTCTGGTTTTGATGTATTGCACCCAATTGCCTTTTTGAGCACAGGGGATGACGCCCTTCCTATTGGCTTCCATGGCAGCCCTCACTGTAAAAACCCGAAGAATTCGTGATCTTGGCAACGTGGATACCCTGGTGAGCGAGGTTGGCCAATGGCTGCTCTGGAAATAAGGGTGATAGATCGTGCATAAACAAAGGAAAGGTGGAATGCCAAGACCACGAATTTCTCGAGTTCTCACGGGGATACGGTCGGGTGTCGTCCGCCCAGACGCCTTTCATACATCAGTTTTACCTACATCGCAACCCAAAACTAACATATTCTCCAGGATGAGATTCGAATCGTTCAAGCCTCCCTTCTAGGGTCAATTCTTGCCAATCTTTTATTAATCCTGGGTCTTTCTTTCTTTCTCGGTGGTCTCCGCTACCGAGAGCAGGTCGGTGCCTCCACTTTCGAGTTCTGAACGACAGTGCTAACCATGAGTCCAGATTTACAACAGCACAGTGACCCAGATGAGTGCTTGTCTACTAAGTCTGAGTGTTATCAGCCTGGTTTTGCCCGTAAGTTTTCACAACGGTCCTACAGCTATCCATCTTGTATTGACAAATTTTCTCAGACTGCTTTCCATGCTTCTTTCAGCAATACACGTACCGCTGATGCTCAGTCTCTTAAGATCAGTCGTGGAACTAGTGTAGTAAGTTTCCATTATCTCCTCATGCGTAGATTCCTTTCTCACACTTGAATAGATCCTCCTACTTGTCTACGTTGTCTATCTCTTGTTCCAACTCAAGTCCCATGCGTACATGTACGAATCCACGCCTCAACACATCGTTGATGCTGAATCGACCCCCGGCCCCGCGGCCGGCTGGTTGGATTCGTCTAGTTCCGATGATAGCTCATCGAGCTCGGATTCTTCCGACTCAGATTCATCCCATGGTACTATGAAGAAAATGAAAAAAGTATTGAGACGACGTCGAAGGTCGAGTAACAGTTCTGCCGATACCGCCGATACCAAGGCGGCTCGTGCCGCCTCTCTTACTACATCAAATGCCACTCCCCAGGACGAAGTTGCTGAACCATCAGCTTCTCGGCATCGCATCCCTCGCCTACATTCATATGAAGGAAGCGAGCAAACTATTGATGAAGATGAAGAGCCGCGTCGATCTCATAAGCGCCGTCGCCATCGTCGATACAAGCATCGCAAGAACAAGAACCGTGCCCTGGAGACGGAAAAGGCTCAGGACGAAACTCAATCACCAAACAAACTACCTGAAAATGGCAAGCAAGTTGGTGTTGAGGGCGAGCCTCGTCGCGTCGATTTTGCCGTCCAGAATGAAAGCGAGTCAGGCCCATCCAGCGGTGGCCGCAGGCCTTTTCCTTTAAGAGGAATGTCTGTCAAGAACCTCGCGCCCGCTGTCTTCATCGAGAAACCAGACCCTGGGGTTTTACCGCCTGCGCCTTCCGGCCCCGTTCCCCGGGTCCGTTACGGCATTCGCCGGACAAACTCGCTCCCAGACCGCCTCAACACCCAGATCCGCCCTCCAGGAGCCATGTTACCATCACAGGTCCCACTGATGGCTCTGAACGCTGCTGGGGCCCAACAAGCCGATAAGACGGATGATGACCAGGAGCACCTTTCTCAAATCGGTTCGGTCATTCTTCTTCTGGTTTCCACAGCTTTGGTTGCGGTATGTGCCGAGTTTCTGGTCGACTCCATTGAAGAAGTCGTCTCAGGGGGCTCAGTAGGAGAGATATTCATCGGACTTATCGTGCTGCCCATAGTAGGCAATGCTGCTGAGCACGTCACGGCCGTAACGGTTGCGTTGAAGAACAAGATGGACCTGGCGATCGGTGTAGCTGTTGGCAGTTCGATCCAGATTGCCATCTTCATCACCCCGCTGGTTGTCATACTGGGCTGGATCATGGACCGCGACATGACGCTGTACTTTACGCTGTTTGAGACGGTATGTCTCTTTGTGTCGGCGTTTATTGTCAACTTTCTGGTCCTGGATGGCAGAAGCAACTACCTCGAAGGTGCCCTGCTGTGTGCAGTGTACGTTATCATCAGTGTGGTGGCATTCTACTACCCTGATGAAGACGAGGCCAGTGCTTGGGGCAGCTAAGCTGACCGTGGCGATTAAGCTTGAAATGGTTGGTGAGGACCATTGACAGCTCAGTTCACAGTTGCCTAGGTCACGGGAGAAGTACTAGAAGGTCATTCGGCATGTGTTCGTTTTAGGTAGTTTGACAGGCAAAATAAAGTGGCGATGGCGGTTCCCTGTACCCCATGCCAAGTACCTCTCCCATTGGATGCCTCTAGGCTTGTGTGTGAAGGTGCGGCGTAGGTCCGTGTCAGAAGGCGGTGTTGTTGGTCATCCTTGGTCGCGGTGATAAAATACATTACCCACAAGCCCTTCCGATGTTATGGTAAGTGTAGATAAAATCGTAGTTATTCGAGGAATGTCGCTATAGTGGTTTATTTGTCTCTTCCCGTGTATCTTATCCTCTGGGAGTCACCATATGGGCTCCCCGCGGCGTATTGTAAGATCCATGTCCTGATGGAGCCAGGCCCAAAACGGCGTCGTGTTGCGAAAGATGAGAAATGATGTGGTTGCTCAGCCACGAATTGGAATCTGCTAATTTGATGAAAGAGGAGTGATCAATTGTCATTATACGCATGTTGCGTACTATTGGCGTGGCTGTGTTGTTGCTGTCGTGCAACTGGCGTATTTTCTTTTTTTTCTTAAGTGGCCGCATGTGCTCTACGTCACCTGCTTCCAATCAACCCTCTGCTGTTCAACTTCATCACTCTCTCATCTAAACCCTCACCACAGCAAAGCTATCAACAACAGGCTTTCACCCTGTGATTCATCTCGCCATGTGCTTCGGCAGGAAAGACGAGGGGGATAGTAACCCAGCGCCTCGTCCAGTGCAGCGGCCAGTGTCGTCGCAGAGCCAGGGAGACGTCAAGAAGAGCAAATACAATCCGCAAAATGATCCCAATCAGTTAACCGCTGGGGGTTCCAGCTACAGCTACGCGCCGCCCCCAGGCCCGCCCCCGGAAAAGAATCTCGCAGCGGCAGAATTCGCGCCTCCTTCAGGACCACCGCCGGGGCAATCCTCGTCACAGAAATATGCTCCTCCTCCAGGGCCGCCTCCAGGTCAATATGCCCCTCCGCCGGGACCGCCACCAGCGCATCCTCAACATGACTGGGAAGTGGCCGTCCCGGATACTTCACTGTTCCCGCCACCTCCGGCTATTTTCAGCGGCTACGATAGGTCTCCAACAAGCAATGCTACCGAGGAAGAAGCCATTGCTGGTGAAGACTGGTGCCAGGCTTATCCCATGACACAACCCATCTGGCTGGACCAGATTGGAAAGTCGGCTCTTCAGGCGGGCAACATCCGTCTAATGGAACCTGTAGGCTTTAATGGCAACCTCACCTGGATTAGTCCTGGGCATTGGCAGGGTTCGACCAAGAAGAACTCGCCCGACCGCTGCATCATCGGCTACCCGCCCCTCTACTCTGTCACCGAGCACGACCCCATTCGTCTCGGCCAGCCGAGGACCATATACTACGAAGTCAAACTGTTGCGTGACAGTCCAGAAGTCTTCCTCGCCATTGGCTTCACTGCGCTTCCTTATCCATCTTTTCGCATGCCGGGATGGCACCGCGGCAGTTTGGCAGTACATGGTGATGACGGACACAAGTACGTCAACGACCGTTGGGGCGGCCGCGACTTTACGCAGCCATTCCACCGCGGCGATACATACGGTATCGGCATGACTTTCCGTCCCATTGGCGGACCAAAACCCCAGGTTGACATCTTCTTCACACGTAATGGAACCATGACCGGTGGCTGGGCACTACATGAGGAGACAGACGCGGAGCAGGATCTGCCGGTGATAGGATTGGAGGGCTTCCATGACTTGAGTTGCGCCATCGGTACGTATGATGGAGTCAAGTTTGAGACTATTTTTGAGCCGTCCAAGTGGTTGTATAACCCTCATCGGCTGTGATAATGGCAGGAGGTGATGATATGAATATTTACGTTGTTGGGCCTTGTACAACTTTGAGCTTCTTTTGCCGCGAACTACAGAATTGCATACTTTGGAATTAAAAAAAAATTAAATAGACAAAAACACACCCCCTATTTTCATGATATATGATCCGTAGCTCCATGATGGTCTCGTTCCTAGTCTGAGGCACGAACTCAACTGACTGGGAAACTCTTTGCTCTGCATAGCCTCATGGGCATACATTTCAATATCATTGCTATAGGCTATTCCTCTAGAAACGCGTCGATATATCGTTACACAAAAATCTGAGAGAGGAAAAGGCAGTAGCAAGTAGTTGTCGAGTGTTCAGAGATATGACCCATGTTGTGTCGATCTGATTTCGTGGTATGGTTTGCTTAGTTCAGTATACCGGCGTGTCTCATCAAATATTTTGGTAGGGGGTAACACTAATTTTATGAATCTGGGAGGCCTCGTCACTTCACCAGAAGCCATACGTCTTTCAATTACTCATATGCTCTAGAAAATCAAAAATCGAAAATGAGCCTGGTCAGTATTCCACCGGTGAGGAGCCAATAGCATCAGATGCTGAGCAAATTGGAAGAGGCACAGAGCTACCATGTTCAGCTGGATAGCTTGCACGTTGGATTAATCAAAGCACAGTGAATTGGGCCCCGAAAACCAGACAAAATCGAGGCAATGGGTTCAATGCAAGTCTGTAGGTTGATACCCGGGTGACTATGGGGTAGGTATTGTAGCGTGAAGTTGACATGCATCTAGCGGGGACGGTCGGCCCCCATACTTGCAACCCACCGTAGCATGCGCCCGGACGGTTCGAGAGTCGCGGCGCTTCTGATCGCCGCCCGCCTTGAAACCTTCAGCTTGGCTCAGCCTTTTTCTGTAATTTTTTTGTTGAAACCCTCACGGTCGGAAATGATGGAGGTTGACAGCGACAGCGGCCTGCTCAGCAGGGTCGCATTGGGAGCACCGGTTGAACAGTAAGCTCCAAGTCCTACATGCGATCATTGACTGGCGGATATCTGATCATGGCAGGGAAGCTTGGCCCGCCTTGCGCGGCGACATGCTCACAAGACTCGACAAGGTATAATGCCGTCTCGTCAACTGCCAGACCAGACCATGGGACTGATGCCTCTAGATCGCACACAACGACTTCCCCATCCCAAAACTACCTCCTCCACCGGCCGCTCCCGAGCCCGCTTCAGAAACGCGCATGTCCCCGCTGCCCTCTTCACCGCGAGGCGAATCGTCCCAAGAAACCAACAAGGAAAATGCGCAAGCCGAGTCGCTACCAGCCACGCAGCCTATCGAGGGCGCGCTGCCCAAGCAAATTGCCGACATGCTTATCGAAATCACCAACCACCTCGAGACCTTCGAGACGTTCCCGCCACACACAATCCAGCGCCTCGCCGAACTGGTCCTGCGGCCTCGCGCACACTACAAGGCGCTGGCGCCTTACCTACACGCTGTCGACCGTGTTGTGCAGGTGACATCGGGAATAAATACGTATCCTCTTCCGCCACCTATTCCTGACATGTCATCGATGCATCTGAATGGGGAGGATGCTAAGGACCCAGCCACTTCAGTTGCGTGGAGTAATCCCACAACAGCAGCATTGGGAACGGACGAGGCACTTGGAGGAGCCCTCTTGACCCCCATACCGTGGTTGACGAGGCGGAGCCCCGAGAGTTCACAGGATACGCCCGGAGCTCAGATCCACAGCGAGAGCACCGAAACTATTGAGGGCCCCAACGGAGTGGGGAGTATCGAGACCGTCTCTGTCAGTGTGAATGGGATTCCCTCAACCGGACATGCACGTGGAGTTACGCAGGGCGAGCTTCTGCGCCAGGAGCAACGGGCAGGAGTGGTCCCCGTAAGTCAGCTGTCTCGAGCTCAAGAAGCTGTGCATGAGGGGGAGCGTGGGCCACTCGAGGAAGAAGAGGAGGAGGAGCCTCCTCATGAAGAAGAAGATGAGACGCCACATGCCAGAGGACCAGAGGAGATTGGTGTTGACGACACCGGTCCCCAGTCTGCGACAACGAGTTACGTGGGTGAGGACGGCCTCCAGATGCAGGGCATTGACGTAGAGGCCGCTGTTGGACGGAAACATGACGATGAGGAACACAAGACAGAGGGTGACGTAGATGCAGATGGAGATGCTGTGGGCGAGAGTGAGCCCAGGAGCCCCAGCACAGAGAGTGTGGGCACGAAGCGCGAGGCAGACCAAGACCTGGAAGGCGAACCCCCTAAGAAGGTTAAGGAAGTAGAGGTCGACGGCGAGAACAAAGGAGAGGGCGACGCTGCTGAGCCAAAGAAGCAAACCGAGAAAGTTGCAAGTAATGCGGTACCAGGAGAGGAGACGAAACAAGAAGCTGATGGCGATAAGATGGATACGGAATAGTTACCAGGTTATGGAAGGGCTACGACGGATATCATGATACCACAAGACTTGGGAACTGTATAATTGCTTGATTCGCAGGGACTGATGGAGATGCACCGGGCTATACTATCATGATATATGGTGTTGGTGTTGACTCGACACAGGGACGATAGAAGCCGAGTTGACTCCAGGGTAGTTGATGCAATTTATCAAATGCCAAGATGAAACTTGCAGCATAATACTATTTTTTACAGAGTTTCTCTGGGGCGGCGCGCCTGTGTCAGGCGGTGTTTCTAAGTATTGATGGCCGGGATGTTTTAGAGGTGGATATGCTACGCTGTCTTGGTGTCTTGGTGGGGCAGCACAGGCCGTTGCCGTGGCGACAAGCGCTCCGCTGGTGTTGATCCCGGCCATCCACAGACCCTCGGGCTGCTAAACATGAGCATGGGTACATAATTCTATTTACACCAAACAGCCGTGTGCCGGAACCGTCTGCAGGCATCCCCTCCACGCGCCACCAAAGGATTCAAGGTTCCTTGAACTTCAACCTTTTGTTCCTTGACTTGCTCTGGCTACGCATGAACTGAAAAAGAAAGACACGCCGAAGCCGTAGCAACAACACCACCAGAACCGCCGTCGACCGCCTCTGGTCACCGCCAATCTTCTTCTCCCAACTAACCCCCAACAGCTTGCCCATCGTGGCTTTCCAACGCCCAACCCGCTCCGAGAGGGAGCATAGCCGGATCGCCATGGCCTCGAGCCTACGCGCCGGCAGCCGTGCCAGCGTGAGACCCGGCACCAGGGCCTCGTCAACACGGTATGCCTCGTCGGTCGTGTCGCGGGCTGAGCGTCACGGCGCCGTGTCGCCCTCCGAGTCCATCGCCTCAGCCAACACGGTCGGCACGAAGCGCAAGGAGCGCGACTTCGAGTCGGACCCCAATGTTGAGGAGACAAATATCAACGTCGTTGTGCGGTGTCGCGGGCGCAACGAGCGCGAGGTTCGCGAGAACAGCAATGTCGTTGTCACAGCCGACGCCGTCAAGGGAAAGATTGTTGAGTTGTCGATGGGGTCCAATGCTCTGAGCAATCGGTCCTACAACTTCGACCGCGTCTTCTCCCAAGCCGCTGACCAGAACATGGTCTTTGACGACACTGTAAAACCAATTCTGGACGAAGTGAGCTTCCGTCCCATCAAGGATATGGACCAAGTTCAGTCACTAACAATTGGCTCTAGATGCTTTCCGGATACAACTGCACCATCTTCGCCTACGGACAGACGGGTACAGGCAAGACATACACCATGTCCGGTGACATGACCGAGACGCTGGGCATGCTCTCGGACGAGGCCGGTATCATCCCCCGCGTCCTCCAGACTCTGTTCAATAAGCTCGAGCTTGAAGATGCCGAAAGCACCATCAAGTGCTCCTTCATTGAGCTATACAACGAGGAGCTCCGCGACCTGCTCGCTGCCGACGAGAGCGCCAAGCTCAAGATCTTTGACGACACCTCTCGACGGGGCCACGCTAGTACCATTGTGCAGGGCATGGAGGAGAAGCACATCAAAAGCGCTGCCGAGGGTGTCAAGGTGCTCCAGGAGGGCAGCTTGAAGCGCCAGGTGGCGGCTACAAAGTGCAACGATCTGAGTTCTCGCAGTCACACTGTTTTCACCATCACAACCTATGTCAGGAAGCCTAATGAGCATGGCGTGGAAGCCCTCGTCAGCGCGGGTAAGCTGAACCTGGTCGATTTGGCCGGCAGCGAGAACATTCAGCGATCAGGAGCCGAGAACAAGCGTGCTGCTGAGGCTGGTCTGATCAACAAGTCGCTCCTGACTCTTGGTCGGGTTATCAATGCCCTCGTGGACCACAATCCTCATATTCCCTACCGTGAGTCCAAATTGACTCGTCTGCTACAAGACTCCCTTGGAGGCCGGACCAAAACCTGCATCATTGCCACCATCTCTCCCGCGAAAAGCAACCTGGAAGAGACCATCTCAACACTCGACTATGCTTTCCGGGCCAAGAATATCAAAAACAAGCCTCAACTCAACCCCATGGTGGAGAAGAAGACCTTGTTGAGAGATTTCACAATGGAGATCGAGAAGCTCAAGAGCGAGCTGATCTCTACCCGTCAGCGCAACGGTGTTTACCTATCTAATGATGCGTATGAGGAAATGACGGCCCAAAGCGAGTCTCGCCGCATTGTGAATGAGGAACAGGCGGCTAAACTCGAAACCTTGGAAAGCAACTTGCGAAACAAGGTGCAGGAGCTCTTCAGCCTCCAATCTACGTTCATGGGGCTGAAGAAGGACCACGAGGGTACCAAGGCCCAACTGGACGACACCAAGGAAGTATTGGACCAAACCGAGATTGTTCTGTCGGCTACGCGCAAGTCGCTGGCTGAGGAGACTAAGATAAGGAAGGCCCACCAGAAGACTGAAGAGAAGCTCACTGAAGTTGGCGGAGAGCTCATCAACAAACTGCACAAGACCGTTCGCGACGTCGGTGGTCTTCATGCCAAGAACAAGCGCAAGTCGGATCTTCAGTCCCTTAACCGCAACACGTGGAGCACATCTCAGGACCAAGTCGTCGACGTCACTTCCATGGTCGAGCGACGCATTGAAGAGTTTCAGGAAGAGCAGCACGAACACATCATGAGCGTTGGAAAGCGTATGGAGGACTTTGTGGATGAGGAGCTTGGCAAGCTCACCTCGACCCAGGCGTTCCTCGATGAGCACTTGGGCACCTTTTCCGAGTCAAAGAAGCAGCTCTTGGAGTCGAAGCAAAAATCAAAGGAGGACATGGACGAAGTCCTGGAAGAGATCCAGGTGATTCGAGATACCGTCAAGGAACGAATGGGCGAGAGCCTGCATTCCATCTCCAACTCTGCTGAGAGGATAGCGGCCGACATGTTGAACGAGATGACGGCTTTCCATGGCCAGGTAAGCTAAAGCGCCGCCAGCGTTATACTGATCAAAACTGACGCGATGCAGTTGCACAACTCTTACAGCACACTTGGAAAGGACTTCAAGTCCATCTTTGAGGACCTTGTTAAGCACATCACTGCCCAGAGAGCTGAGTGTGACAGCCTCAGGCGACAGCTGCAAGCCGCGACAAACACTATTGTTTTGCAAAACGCCACGGTTTCTACTCGTATCCAGGATGCGCTGCAAGAGGAGCGTCGCCAAGCAGTTGATGATCGCCAGAAGCTCATGTCCCAGATCTCGGCCCTCATTAACACCCAGGCCGAGACTCAAGAGTCGCGACTGCATGAGAAGGCTGCTCTGATCCAAAAGAGTGTGGCCGAGTGCAACACGAACCTCGAGCAAGCTGTCTCTCTTTACGGCGAGGGCATGGTAACGTGGGATACCAAGGAGGGCGAGCTCCTGGATGAGGTCAAGAAGTCCCGGGATCAACTCAAGACCAGGCTCAAGGACGACTGGACCGCCGCCAACGAGCATAGCAACTCGATCCAGACTACTGCAAAGTCTGTTCACGCTGAGACAGTTCGCGTTGTGGACGAGCAGATTAAGGACCTGGACGTACAGATGGAGGCTCTCGACGACTTTGTCGCCCGTGCCAAGTCGGAGAACGGACATCATCATGAGACCCACGCTCAGTCCGTCCGGGCCTTGTCCAATACTGTGGAGGAGTCCTTTGGCAACATTTCAGCACACTTCAAGACAACATTTGACCGAGTCAAGAACCTTGGCGAAGAGATGGAGCTCGACCTCGGAGATCTTGAGGAGGGCCTGGAGCCTCTGGGTGATCAGATCTGCCAGCCCCTGACCAACCTGCGTGAAGACATCTCGCGCGCAGCGCTCCAGGAGTACCAACCTACCGGTGAGACGCCCGCCAAGGTTCAATATCACTACCCGACCGATTTGCCTCGCACTGAAGCCCACGACCTCATCATCTCGCGGATCGACGAGGCGCCTACTCCAACCAAGGAGCGTGACACCAGCGACAGAGACACGACCATTGTCTTCGCAGATCTTGATTGTCCACAGAAGATGATGACCTCTCCCCCTCGCCCACCTCGCCCCTCCAACGTCAGCGCGCCCGACCACATCAGTGGCCTAGGCATGAGTCTTCGCGAAGTCAACCCCAACGTGACGACCAATCTCACAACAGGGTGCATCGGCTTCAACCCACGTGCCAGCACGATATCTATGCCGCCCGAGCGCACCATGCCGCTGTTTAAGCGTAGCACTCGTGTGACGCGCAACACCAAGAAGGTGGGCGGTATGGATCCTATCGTGGTCGAGGGCGGCGAGAATGTGCTTCCGACGGCGTTTGAGCAGAGTGCGTCTAGGAGGAAGAGCCCTAGACTAAACTAGATGGTTGTTGTTCTGGGTCATGAGTAGCTAAGAGTTGATATTGGTTGTTCTGAGGCTTAACATTGGGTTCTGGAGCTGGAGTTTGGGATGATGACATGCTGTCTTTGTATCGAGTTCTCGGAGCGGGTTTGACGGTTTTTTCACGTTGCAGGACTATTTGAGTACTTTGATACCCCTTGACTTTTAAGGCAATCAAGTAATAACAATATTCACATTGTAGTTCCAAAGTGGCATAGAATGTTGGGCGTGACTGACTGAGCTAATGCTGTGTTTTGAAGTCAAATCTTGTCTATCACGATGATGCATCACCTGCACCCAGACTCCCCTCCCTACTCGTCATTGCTTTCTCCCCGTAGAACCTCTTCCTCTTCCTCTGTATCGTGTCTTCACCCCTCCATCCTCTGCCTGGCACAATCGGCTTCAAGAAGCCATCTACATGAACTCCACCCATAACCTCGTCATCGCTGTCCAACTCCTCTGTCTGCCCCTGATGCACGAGCTCGAGGTGCCGCCGTAGATTGGCCTTTCGAGCAAAACCTCGCGCTGCGCGGTCGCATGAGAGAATCGGGCAGAACAAGAGCCCCCCTGCAGAGCCTGAACGGGATCGGGGAGACCTGGCGGCGGCCGATGGCGGTGCGGGAGACCGGGTTGAGCGGCGACTGCTGCGGAGGGAATCAGGACTGCGGCTTGAATGGGCGATGGAGGCCTGGCGGGAGGCGACACGGCGCTGGGTGAGGTCTGCAGCGTCATCGCTCTCATCGTCGGCGTCCGAGCCGGAGTATGATAGCTGGACCGTCTCTGGACGATACTCGACCATCTTGACCCCTGAGCCATGGGATGCGGGCACCTCGTTCAGAGTCCTCACTACCATGCCCTCTTGGAATAAGTTGGCGCAGCGGCGTGCCGTTCTCGCGATCACATCACCCGAGAAACCTGCAATGGCCGCCGCTCCAAGGACATCGCTCCAGTCACGGAGACCCCATCTGGCGAGCCTACGGTCTGCGTTTGTTCCACCGGTTGACCCATCGTCCTCAGTCTCTACACCCTGTGAAAGCTCTCGCTTGAGAGACAAGGCCCGCTCGCGCTCAGCGGCTTCCTCGCCTTTGCGCATCCACTCCTCAAAGGCGTCGTCCCTGTCCTTTGGTGTCGTGGGCAGTTTTCGATGTGATTCACGGGCCACGCGCAGCAGCATCTCCTCGTGCGTCTCCCCATCGCGAGGTACGTGGACTTTTCGGGGACGGCCACGTCTGCTAGATTTTGCTGCAGGGCCTGGTGAAGGAGATGCAGATTCGTGCGAGAGTTTCCGTGGACGGCCGCGAGGTCGCTTCTGTCCGCTCTGGCTATCTGATTCATCCTCAGTTGAGGAATCAGATAGGTAACTCATGCCCGCTACGCGCGAGTTGTTGAGAATAGAGAGGGTGGCATCGAGCTGAGAGAGGATGTGACGAACGGAAGGCCGTAAGAGTTGATAGGACAGTTCGTCGTTGGTTGACTCTACCGGTTCATAGTCCTTGGGCCTCCGCCGGCCGGCCGGTCTGCGTTCTTCTGTATCTACAGCCACCTTGTCGCTCTCGTCTTCTATTCCAGGTTTGACAGATGATTCTCGCGATAGAACATCCGATGTGTCATTGCCGCTCTCTCCGTAACTGGCCGAGGGCTCTTCGATGGATGGCTGTGCCACTTTGCTTTTCCTCCTCCGAAACCGCCGCTTGGCCGTCCGCAAGATGGTGGCTGAAATCTCCTCCTCTAGTTCGGTGCTGGGGAGTATCTCTTCCTGCTTGCGGAACGTGAAGCGGTCGTCTTCATCGTGTTGGCTGTTGATGAGTGTTTCTCTGGGCACTTGCTTGTGCTTCACCGGCCACGCAGTCCATAGCTTGGGTGGTGCCCATACGGCATCCTGTCCATCTTCCTAGATTTGATTTCGTAAGTTTCGTGGCTTTTGGAGTACTTGGAGGGTATTTTTGCTCACAGTCTTGACCAGCAGGTCCTGCGCAGTTCCTTCATCCCGACCTCGTCGCTTGAGCGCAAACGCGTTGTACAGGTGCACGGCGAGATCCTGGTCCTGAAGTTGCTTCATGGACTGGAAGAGGAGCCGGTCCTCTTCCGTCAAGGTGCGCCATGTGGATTTCGGGCCTGTCCAGCGGTTCGGCCTGTGCTCATGCAAATCCTCCGAGGCAATGGATGCGATCTCGTCGCTGTCTAGCTCCCAGATGGTGGCGCTGGCTTCCATTGTCAGTTGGCGTGACGAGGGAGACTAGGGAGGAAGAAATAAAGAAAATAAAAATAAAAAGAGGGTTGTATCAAGATGAAATCTTGCCCTTGACCTAGGGTATTATTGCTAACATGTTCTGGGTCAAGGCCTTCGGAATGCGTAGGACGTTGTTGAGGTTCAAGTTTTACAGGTAGGTCACAGGTAGAAGTGAAAAATGGGGACCCTTCCAGTTCCTCACCCAGTGCTTAATATAACAGAAAACATGCACAACTGCAAATACAATAAAAACACCAGACTCGACACCAAAGAAATGCCTTTGATCGCGTGGAAACTTGAATCTATCTGAATGGTATAAAACAATGCCTTTTACATTACGCCTTAGCCTTCCCCTTTTCCTTTTCAAATCGTCTCCTCTTGGCCCGCAGCTTCTGGTCCTCGGCGCTCTTCTTGTTGTTGGTGTACACCATCTGCTCGTACAGCTTCCGCTTCTTCTTGCTGAGCATGCCCTTCGCTCGCTCAATGTCCTCGGCCTCTTCGCGTGCCTTCTTGGACAAGGCCTTGCGAGCCTCCTCCTTGGCCTTGGCCTTGGCGTTCGCCGCCTTGGACTTGACCGCGCCTCCAGTGAGCTCGGCCTCCAGCTCCTGTTGCCGTTGCTCAGCGTCGTCCTCAGACTCGGCCTCCTCTTGCTCATCTTCTGAGAAGCCGCCAAACTCATCTTCTCCCTCCTCATCCTCCTCTCCCTCCTCCGAGTCGGCCACATCCATGCCTTCCACCGTCTCGTCAACCTCATTGTCCTCGCCATCGCTCTGTGCCTCAAGAGCCTCATCCTCGGGCTCCTGTTCCTCCAGAGGAACGGTCGGGTCGTATGCGCCCTGGACGCTCTTCACGAAGGGGCTCAGGTGAGGAGGAAGGGAAGCACCGGGAGCATACACATGAGGTTCCTTCAACTCGCCGTCGTTGACGCTGTCCCACACCCATTGGGGCTGGATGTATGTTCGACCGGGGACCCGTCGGTTGGCAGCAAGCTTCTGTGACGTCTGGTTGTCATCGCCATCACCCTCTTCAGTGGCAGCCTGGATAGGAGGTCGATCGACGATCTGGTGAGTGATAGCAGGATCCAGTTCATTGGTAGTAAAGGCACCATCACCGAGAACGGCATCCCAGCCAACGCGCTTGCAGCCAAACGCCTTCAGCAAGAATTCGAGAGGTTGTCGAGGGGTTTCGCGAGAAAGGTAGATGGTTAGGTTAGAGAAGAGGCTGTTGGGGTTGTTCCCGGCGCTGGAAGGTTGCGGCAACACATCGCCACCGGGCGCTGCGGGTTCAAACTTGTCAATGGCTCCAGCTTCTTGGTCCTCACCCTCCACCTGATCCTCGGTTGTTGGCGTCGCTTCGTCAGCGTCGCTACCCTTCATCTTCTTGAGAACCTTGTTAACAGCAGCCTGAACCTTGGGGTCGGGCTTGTGCTCCGCAGCCTCCAATTGCTTCTGCTCCTCGGCACCAACCAGGGTCTTGCCCTCGAGAGTGAAAGCTCCAAGCTCGGCGGCGTTCTCATCCTTGACCTCGTCAAACTTGGGGGGGTACTTGAGGCCAATCGAAGTGTACAGTCGGAAGTTGACGAAGCTAAGTAGGGTCATGTAGAACTCGATAAATGTGCCCATGATGCGGAAGTCGACATCACCAACCACGCGCTGGTTGAACTTGTAAGGCACCAACCACAGGACCTCCTCTCCCTGAATGTTTGCCTGGTAGTAGATACCCTTGATGGAGAGGAACGACTTGGTGACGCTCTGTGACACGATCAGATAGTGTTGGAACTCGAAGCACAGGCGCTCGCAACGGGCGATCATCTTGGCGGGAACCATCGAGGTCGAAGGCAGGTTGGCGAAGAGGAACAGCATGGACAGGCAGTCGTCGAGATCTCGCAGCGCATCCACAAAGGTCGGGTAGCGCTCTCGAATGACATGGTCGAGCGTGTATCTCGGCTTTCCAGTCTTTTCAGGTCGCGCAGCGTTCTTCTCGAGACGGGCAGCGTCGGTGACATCTCCTCGGCCAAGCGCACGGGAAATCTTCTTCTCGAGGACCTTTTGGTCGCGGAACTTTTGCAGAAGTGGCTCATGGAGAAGATACTGGATGTCCTTGGCGTAGTAGAAAGTTGTCGAGCTGGTCGATGACTTGGAGACCTTCTTTCTGCTCCGGGGCTCACGAGGATAGATTCCCTTCCAGATGCACAGCTTTCGGAAGTCGGGGAGGCTGATCTGAAGTTTTCGAATCGCCTGGTTTCGAGTGACATAGTTCTTGGCCGCGCCGGCCTTGCCCTTCTTCTTTATCCGAGCCATTGTCGCTGCTGGTGAAGGCTCTTGTGCTGGTGGTTGTACTCGCAGCGAATCGGCGGGGCACCTTTTTTCCTACAATCTTTCAACTTTTTTTTCCACATGAAATTTTATGCCGCCAAGCACCGCCCCGAGTGCCAGCCAGATCGGACTAGCGCGAAAAGGGCGGGTTCTGATTGGGTCATAGGCTCCTCACCGCCCAGGGTTGCGCTCCAGTACATCTTGGTCGCGTTTTCAGGGCGTTGCAGCACCCATTCAGCGCTCGGCCGAACAAGCTCCAGCGCTCCTCCAGCGGCCCCTCTCCCGCCACAAGCTCCAAGGTTCCGAAGTGGAGGAGGTGCCCGCCAAGACTAGCTCAACCCGCCAAGTGGCCTCGAATCCAGACTCCATCGCGAAACGTCGCTTTAACGCGCTCCCGCCTGCGACATTGGCGAACTCGACCGGCTCATTGTTGGTCTCCAAGCATGAAATGTCCGGCATCATGACATTGCGAGGCAAAGCCAGCGTCTACGCCGGCGCTGCCCTGCTCCGGCTTGTCCTTTTCCTTGCCTTTCCCGGCCTGCCCGACCTCCTAACCGGCCGCGTCGAGATATCAACCCCCGTCACAAGCTTCAAGCGATGTAAGCAGCCCCTCGTCCCAACGCCCGCGCCCGCGCCCGCGCCCACGCTCACAACTTGACAGTACAAGAGGGCTTGTTCCTCTATACGAATAACGTCTCTCCTTACGATGGCGGTGTCTTCCATCAGGCGCCGCTGCTGCTGCCCTTGTTCTCGCTGCTCCCGGATGTAAAGGCCTGGCCCATCTTTACACATCTGCTCTATATCGCCGTCGACCTCCTCAGCGCCGATGCACTCTACAAGATCGCCAATTCGGGCGAGGCTGCTAGCTCGAGGCTATTTCAATCACCGCGCCGTGCGAACAAGTTCTGCGGCGTTGCAGTCGCAGCTGCGTAAGAGACCCGGCGATTCTGTGTTCCAACACCAGTACTGACGTATGATAGCTTCCTATTCAACCCGTACACCATTGCGACATGTATAGGACGATCGACTGGTGTCTTCACCAGCTGCGCAATCCTTCATGCCATTGCCAGGACTATCCAAGGATCTCCTTTCAACGCCATGGTGGCACTGTCCTTTGCTTCCTACCTGTCGATGTATCCTATTCTTCTCCTCCCTCCGCTGATCCTTCTCGCCTACGACCGTCAGCCTGAGAATCGCCGAGTTGCTTCTACCACCAAGTTTGCCGCTACCAACGTCCTTGCCGTGACAGGATGCATTCTCTCGCTGCTGGGCATGTCTTTCGTCCTAGCAGGCAACTCATGGGAGTTCCTTGCCCGCACCTACGGGATCCAATTAACCTTGTCGGACCTGACACCCAACGTCGGGTTGTGGTGGTATTTCTTCATCGAGATGTTCGACTCGTTCCGGTCGTTCTTCCTGGGCGTCTTCTGGCTTCATCTCGCATCCTATCCTGCGGCTTTGTCTGTCCGCCTGCGCCCCCAGCCCCTGGCCGTCCTAACGATCCTCTTGGGCACATTTTCCATCTTTAAACCATATCCTTCGCTTGCGGATGCGAGTCTTTTCCTATCAGTCGTCCCCTTATTCCGACACGTATTCCCATTGATGCGGTATGCCTTTGTTACGACCTCGACGCTCCTATATGCATCCTTCCTCGGACCGGCCTTTTATCACCTCTGGATCTATGCTGGAAGTGGCAATGCCAACTTCTTCTACGCGATCACCCTTGTGTGGAGCTTAGGACAGAGCCTGTTGGTCACCGATCTAACTTTCGCGGTACTGAGAGATGAATGGGAGATTGATCGACCTGAGATGGTGGGCAAGGAGATCAGGCAGATTTAGAGATGCCATGTTAAGAGATGGAAGGCCAGTCAGTGGTAGGCATCTCGTGTAAAAACGAAACGAGGTTAAGAAGTAGGATGTATTTCATAGCTTAAGATCCCTAGACCATGAGAAGTAAGGCCTTCTCTTGGATTATGCTTGCGTATTGGGAAAGTCCATGATAGCTTGTCTTTTCATGATAGATGTACAATAATGTTACACGCAAAACCATAAGGCTTATGCTCTCATTCTAGTCCACTTCTGTGTCGGTCTCAACAAACCGAGCTTCGCGTGACGTGTGTGCTGACCCAGATGTTTCTGCCGGAGCTTGATAACCCCCAAGAACGCTCCCTAGCATAGAGCCAAGGGCTCCAAACTCACCCAGTTTAGATTTGTTCCGCTGCGACTGCCACAGCTGTATCCGGGAGCCAAAAGGCTGCGCCGCCTTGTAAGAATGGTAGCCGTATCCCAGGGCCGCACCTGTTGCGATGAGACTCATGGCCAGCATCAACGTCCTTCCGTCGATGCCCGTAACGCCGCCTTCCGCTCGCCGTCTTACTTCAGCGGCGTACTCGTTGCCAAAACCTGGGACGTTGTAGAGAATAGTATCCAGAGTGCGGGCCCCAACACGCAAGGCTGTGTCATGACCCGATTCAACCCAAGGTAGAGGACCCGGCTTCTCCAAGCATCTCGACTTGATATCGTCCACGAACTTGGATAACCGCGGCGTCTTCTTTAGAAGCCAATCCCTGAGGAATGACCTCGGCACCGGTGCGTCTCGCATCAATGCCAGATACCCATACGCTAGGCAGTCCAGAGATGAAGGACGTGTGTTCTTAAAGAACCCAAACGCCTGTTCGTCAGATCCATCCTTAAGGAAGTCGTCCAGCACAGTCAGGCAGTCTTCAGCAAGTCCGTATAGTCGGATAAGGACAGCCTGCTCAGGCGTCATCTCTTCATGAATCGTCTTCTTCGTCCGTGCAGGGATATGCCTTCGAAACGTCTCAGGCAGAGCATCGCGACCTGAAGATAGATGAAGGCCGCCATTGGGATCAAAATCGCTGTCCATGTCAGCAAAGCCGAGATGCTCAACACGCTTCACGGCCTCAGCCCGAATCAGCGGCGGGACAGTCCATGTTAGCGGGAATGGCAACAAAGAGCTGTAAGCAGGGCGAGTGGTGGCAGACCAGTTGGCCGCGGAGACATAAAGTGACAGGTCTAACAAGGGGGCGGCGTTGGCGGTTAAGAAGGCGCCGTAGGCGACACGATCTGCTTGCTGAATTGGGGTCAAGCCAGCGTCCAGATTGTCACCGAGGGACTTTGAGGTCAGGTAGTCGACGATGGGCGCAAAGCCGCTTGTCCAGACGCCCTCATGGTAAAGTGCGGGGAGGGTATCTAGGGCCAACGGTCAGCAAACAAGGTTCAGGCGAGGCAGCAGGGAAATCGTACTAGATGGGCTGATAGACGGGTCGTTGCTAGGGATCAGGCGCCAGGCTTGAGCGGGGAGGCTGCTGTGCAGGTATGTGACGATGGCGAGGCACTCTGGATCAATGGACGGTAGGCCAAACGCCGAGCCCCAAACGTGGAGGTCCAACATAACTGCCGAGACCGATCAGGCTATGAAGCTATCCCAAAAGACGTCATGTGCCGCAGGCGGTGGTGATTAGAAACAGGGCCAGGGTGACAGGCGTCTGCGTGTAGGCGCGCGCAAAATGATGGACGTGCAGAAGCGGACGTGGGATATTTCTGGCAGCGAATCGCTGGCAGCCCAATGTAAGTAAAAGCTGGTCCGTCTCCTCTCCTCTTTGAAGCTTTGGAGCCAGCCTTGCATTGCAGCGGCAGACAAGGCCCGCCGGCGCCCCATCCATGTCAGTCACAGCCCGTCGCAAGCCACAACGCGCATCCACGTGACGTTAAGCTCGCGAGGTCACCGAACCACTAAGTGGTAGACTCTCACATCACGTCTATCATCAGCTCGTGGCCCGGAAATATCAGCGAAGCATCTCATTGTCACGATCCTGTTGGGGAGAGGAATCTTCAGCTGTCACCCTGCTCGTCTGCAACCCCCTGGTGGCAACATGGCGCCCCTGAGAGGGACCGCATGTGGCATGCTTCGTGATGCTACACCACCACGCGTTCCCTCCGGGCCCTGATCTACATGCCAGCCCATCCGGTATCCTGCATGGCTGGACGGAATGCCTGTTGCAGAGTTTTTGCAACAGGACAACGGGATAGCTGGGGGAGGTTGAAGCCTGGGAAGCCGACGGCGAGTGATGTGAGGAGACCAGAGGCAGCCAACTTGAAGGATAGAATGCCTTTAGAGTGAGACCACATACAAGACGGCGTATGCGTTATTGTTCCTCCGGGCAGAAAACCTTCAAGTCATCCACTAAGATGCCCGTCAGCCCACCCTTTGACCAACAACGGGCTGGCGTAGGTGCTGACTTCGATGAGATTTGTGAGACAGCGCAGGGACAGCCGCTCAGGAACATCAGAACATTCAGACACAGAGTTGCGGGGGCATTCTTCGCCACAGTAATCAAACACTTCCCAATACTGCCAAGATGAGCGGCCTTTGCTTGCCCTCTCGGCCGTGGCCGTGACCGCCTGTTTCATCCTCTTGATGATTTACCTTTTCTGACGTGAACGACAGGACGAGACAGGACGCTACCGGTCCCCACGACCTTGGTTCTGCTGCCCCCCCTCCCCCATGAGTTGGTGCCAAAAAAAAATCTGTTTCGCTGGGAAACCTTGGCTTTTAGTCCGTCTTCCCCTGAGTTTGGGACCAATGAACTGTATCGGCCACCATCCAACCCATTGCGGGAGCAAAGACTCCCGTTTGGCCTCGCACCGGCTCAGGGCCGGACATAAGGAAACGAAACGCTATTTCGCAACCACTTAACTAATCGCTGGTGTCTTGTCTCCGTGGGAGGCAGATCAGAGAGGGGTTAAGCGAGATGGGATCATAGATACTAGTGGGAGAACGACGCGAGATGACGAACAAGAACCGTCGTCTTGTCTGCTTGCCGTTCCCGCCCCCCGGATTACGACTCCAAGCTGAGGAAAAGGAGTCAGGCCGGCCGGGCTGTAAGTT
Organism: Fusarium decemcellulare; assembly: GCA_013266205.1. NCBI lineage: Eukaryota > Fungi > Ascomycota > Sordariomycetes > Hypocreales > Nectriaceae > Fusarium > Fusarium decemcellulare. Next base: position 22,414 of record JAAGWO010000130.1, read on the forward strand.
AAGCCACGGGACGTACGGGACCGACAGGCAGGCAGACAGACGGACGGACAGCACGATACGATACGTTACCGCCTGGCAAGGGTGCCCTGCGAGTTTCAGTTCTTGGGAAGGGAGTCACCTGCTAGGATCGACGCTGCAAAACGCCTGCCACCAAGGAACGATGCGCGAGATGCTGCAAGCGAACCAGGCGCCCTCAGCTTTTTCCTGCTGCTCGGCCTCGGTGACGATGCTGGGCGGGCTAGGGTGCGAGGAGGGGGGGATACAGTACGATGCAAGGGAGCCGAAGATAGCAAGGATGTAGGAGATCACGAGGCACGATCGGGACAGGGATAATGGTAATTTGAGCAACATGGACAATCCGCAATCCGGGGGTCCGTTCGCTATTTTGGGCGCACTCAATCTAACAATTAGGGAAGACTCGGAAGCGGTGGAATTAATCGTCGGAGCAGTTTGTTTTGGGCGAAATGACATGTATTCAATTCAGTTCGCGCAAAGTAAGGTAATGGTGTCTTCAAAGTTCCAATTCCGTCGACACTGAGTGATCAGTGGACATGTTTCCCATTTGCTCCTAGTAGTAAAAAGGGTTCAAAGTGAAGCCCATCCTAATGATATCTATTGTTTCCCAACCGACGTGTGCATCATAAAATCAAGTCCACTCTCGTTTCCATCGCGACCACCGTGACATAGCGCAGTGCGAAAAACCCATTGCCAACGCAGCAGACTTTGCGTGTGTATGTGTAATACGCCGTAATAATGCCCTTCTAGTGATACAGTTCCCAAAAAAGACCCATGGAGCAAATTCCTCCCAAATAGTGACCAAACGAAGTAGAGAAGAGTAAAAACATGAGCGAAAGGTGGTCAAAGGTGATTAGATATTGTTATAGGGGGTATTGAAACGTTGATGCGCTGTTCAAGAAAGGCGCACGCAATGAAGTGAAGTTGAAAAAGTCCGGTCGGTCCAGCCAAAAGGGACAAGCGAATAGTTGTGGCTGTCGAGGCCGGCCAAGTGTGGCCGGGTCGTGAGCGCCTGGGTTGGGTGAAGCGGCCCAGGACGGTCGGTAGATGTGTTTGTAAAGATCCGGTAGAGGCAGGGTGGTTGATTCGACGGTCGAATCCAAATGAGGCGTTGGTAGTGGTGGTTGGCGGGTGACTTGACCAGGTCAGGGCCAGCTCACAGAAACCCAGAAAGGCAGTGGTGGTGATTAATTAGGTGCATGTAGAAAAACGGGTTGGGGTTGTGTTGGAGTTGCATGTGCATATGCGCACGCGCGCCATCGCGAACAAGGCCGCGGTGAAAGACCCGGGTGAACCACGTCTAAATGACTGTGTAACCGAGGGCGAGTGGAAGTTGTCACACATGCTGGAACCGGTCAAGCCAGGAGCCATGTTGGAGTATGAGGCGTAGTAGGTTGGTGTTGCAAGTTATCGACCGTCGTTGATATTGTCGAGCCGCTTAGCCTCGCTTGGGCAGAGGAGGCAGAGGACGGCTGGGAGGCGGGCCGGGGCAGGGAGGAAGTTGCGAAGGTCGCTGAGCAGGCATGATGATTGTGGTTGGTGGTTGTTGGTTGAAGTAGCTTCGAGTTGTTGTGAGAACTGAGGACGGTTGGCTCAGTTCTAGGTGTTGGTGTTGTGTGAGTGGTTGATGTAAGTAGTAGTAGTAAGAGCTGAGTTGACTCGAGATGATGTATTGCAGAGCAAGTTGAGAAAGCTAGAGGCGAGTGTGAGTGCCTAAATAGTTCTTGATGAGTCGATGGTGAGGATGATTCAACAACTTTCTCGTGGGGAAGAGGGAGGCTGCTGCCCTTTTTGTATTCCTGGCCTCTGGTGTTTGTGCCTCCTAGTCAAAGGTAATCTGAAGTGAAGCAGCCGAGGGCGCAAGACACAGGGCAGCTTGGACAGGGGGTCGGGGGAGTGTCGTCACGCCCTCGACCCCCCAGGAGATGATGGGCGCCCCGCTCAGCGATGGAGGTGTTTGGCCCAGCACACGCCCCCCTGGCACGTCTGCCCGCTGAAATGGAGGTCAGGCTCCTCGTACGAGGTACATACGTCAGTGGAGGTACTTTGGCTTCAGGTACCTGAAGCGAGCGGCCAGCCTGAGATGTCTCCGTCTCCGTCTGTCTCCATCTCCATGCCATGCCGCCCAGCGTCCAATAGCAGCAGCACCAGCCGGCCGTCTGGGTTGAATCTGATGCGGTGTAAGAGGATGGAATCAGATGTACTCGGTCCCTTGGCGCCGCCCCTCCGCCCCAGCCCGAGCCTGGCCTGGCCTGGCCTGGCCTGGTTGAGTGAATTGATGATAGATTGATGAGTCTGTCTGTTGCAACTATACTCGACTCAACTGAACTGACGGTGACGGGACCGAACGGCAGTGGGCCTCGACCACGGCAAGAAAAAGGGAAATGAAACAGGCGTAGGTCGACCACCGAATGGGGGTACACCAGCGTCAGTGCCTATGTACCCCCCTGGAAAACCATTTCCCTTTGATTACCCCTGTCGCACAAAATAGAGAAATAAGCCTAGCAATTCAGTAAATTCGCTGTGCGATATTGCAATCAATTACATGCGTTACCATTACCAGTACCGGCTTTGCTGGCACGCTCGGCCGCACGTTGACGCCTGCGCTGAGTGCACAGTCGCTGCATTGCGCATCAATTGCCAGGGCAGACGAGGAGGCACTTGCTCTCAGCCTAGCATGGAAGCAATCAATACAACAGCACCATCACCATCATCAACGTGCACTGCACTGTAACTCGTATGCCGGTTGACCCCAAAAAAGCAACTACTCGGAACTTTGGATATGCCATGATGACGATTCCCTGCTTGGTACAGCGCATAGTCAGTCTGTTATTGGATATCAAGACATCACCTGGGCCAGGCTGCCTAGCTGGCCGCCGAGGCAGCGACCCAAGCAGCAGCAGTAGTATGTAGATAGCTGCAGAGGGCAACTATCACTGCAGTAGTAGATGCTGAGCAACGATACCCAATGTTGTGGCCCATCACTAAGAAATGGGGCCGACTTGATCAGCAACCAAAGGCGGTATACGTTCCGCGGCGATTAGGAGCCATCTACCAATTCAATCGATCCCACCGCCCGCACGAATCGCCGAGGGCTTCAACAAATAAACCCGATGGGCAAGAAATGCTGCCAAAACACAGTCCAGCCCCAAGCCCCATCCAACAGCTTCTTCATTCCTCGTTCCAGCCGGGCCGGCCACTGGACCGTTGACTTTCAGCGAGCGAAACTCTCAGTTGTGCCCGGTCGGGAAAAAAACCACTGTATCCAGCGCCGGACCGAGAGACGGCTTGGACGGCTCAGGTTCTCGTCCGCCAAGGGCAGCCAACTTGGCGAAACTGGAGAACCGGTGCAAGGACTGGCTTGGTTCCACAACAGTCTTGGTATGGAACGCATGGAAGCTTCATAGAAGGCCATCCACCCTGGCAGCCCAAGATTGCCCAGGCTCCCTCCCATCAAAGCGCTAGGGGGCGTTTGTTGAAAGGGCTCCCGGCCTGGGGGTGCCCATCAGGTGCGAGATGAAGTGGAGAGCGTCCGGGGTCAAAGGACTTAGCTAGGCGCTCGTAGTTGAATGACGTCCAATTTCGCCCGTCATGACCTGTCAGGCCCCGGTCCTAGGCTCCGCAGAGCAGAGCACGACAGGGGACAGCGAGGCAGTCAGAGAGTGACTGAGGTGAGGTGCCCAAAAAAGAAACCCGGAGACCTGGGCTGCCCTAGGACTGGCCTGCGAAAAATCGAAAACTCGTTCCCGGGAAAGCTGAGACCAGGGGTTGACACCGCTCGTCGCACAATGGCCAACTGCAATTTGACAATGGAATTCGTCGTCAGCTGCCACTCAGCAGTTGTCCCTTCTGGGCTGACTGGCAAGGCTGAGCAATGCTGACCGCGTAAAGAAGCAAATAGAGAGGCAGTGGCTACATGAGATGCTGCCTTTGATTGGCATATACTATTGGTTTCAGACTCGGAGCCGTCTAGCGCGCAGATACATATGTCGAGGTGCTGCGGTCAGTTTGGGCACTTACATCACGTCTAGCGGGGACCTTGCCAATGTTTCTGTCACGTCAATGTCGACTGCGGGGATATCCAACCTTCCAGATGATACAAATTTACTCTGGCTTATACTTGATCTGCTGTCTCGGTTGTTGGTGACGGAAGGTCTCAGATCGCTGATACCCCAATCCTTGCGAATCAGAACACGTATTCGCATCGGTGCTAGCCTGCTGCTTTAATTACACCAGACCATGCGTATTCAGGCACTGCCCTTCTATATCCGCCGGCATTAACACAAACGTATTCGTTTCAGGTTGTGCTCTTGTTAGTATTCGCTACTAAATATTGCCAGGTCGAATTGCGTCTCGACAGATGGCGCCGCTTACAACAGCCCAGACCTGACGTGAGCTTGATGAGGCACGGCTGGCCGTCAAGGCGCTTCTTCGGTTTGCCAGAACTCTAACCTTCAGCAGCCATTCGGAATTGGCTGGCTGGCTTACACGCGGGCCGCCTTCGGTGGGAAGCCTTCACCCATTCCACGCGCGCCAAGATGGCCAAGCCAGGGGAACAGGTGAGGAAAACCCTCGCTACGACCGCTTTCGCAGTGGCCCTCTGTACGGCAGAGGCGTTACGGTTCCTGGGGGCCAAAGTGAAAAATAGTGAGCAGATGCTCGTGGTGCTACAGTGGCCCTGTGTCCGTGTCTCAGCAGTTGCGTGGCACATATGTAGCAATCTCATCTGCCACAGCGGCACCGTTGCGCGCAAGGAACGGAACCGCATGAGGTGTTGTTGTTTGAGGTTGCGAGTGCTCTGGACGGAAATAGCACCGCCAGCCCTGTAAGCCATGCCACAGATCTCCCCTCGCAGGGCGAGAGCGTGCGGTGAATATCCCGACCGGGCTGGAGTGTAGGTTTCGCATCGAGTGCAATCCCATCATGTTACAGCACGCGATGTTGCGGTAGGTTTTTTTTTTTTTTTTTTTCCTTTTTGCACAGGCCTGAGCTTCGTGCCCGCTGCAGCCCTACATTCTCTGACGCCGGGGTTTTGGTTTTGGTTTGGCTTCCATCCATTCTGCTGCCCGTCTGGGGGCTGGGTTGGGTGTTGTTAGTGGTTCGTCGGTGACGCTGCCCGACTCCTGGATCGACATCCCTGCCTGCCAGCGATGCTCGCTCGTCTCCTCCACAACAGGCACGCACTTGAGCCAGAAACACCCTCCCCCGGTCCGTACTCTGCTGGGATCCGCGATGACTCACACGCTCTTGTGACGATGATGTTGTTCACCTTGACCGTGATTCCGACCCAACCGGCGCCAGGCTGGGGATTCTAACTCGCTGGCAGGGGTCTCGGCAGCGAGGCTCAGCAATGACGGTGTGTGGTGCCCCCACGGGCAGAACAGAACGGCGGGAGCACGCAGCAGAGCAGCGCCGTTGGGTTTTTTGGTGTTGCGCGCTGCTGCTTACTTAGCTGCTTATTCGTATTCATGTGCTTCCGATGAAACCTCCACTTTCCCATCAATCATCATCACCATGGGTCAACCCCATCCCTAGCAGATCTCGTTTATTATTCCCACTCCTACAAACCTTCACCGCGACTTTTGCGGAGCGGTTGGGCGCTGGAAAAAGGCGAGCGCCAAGATCGTCTTCACCTCTTCTAGTGAAATGCGATGAAGTCATAGGGGTCCTTTGTCCCCATCCCGCTGTGCCACGAGGGTGGACTCCCACATCGGCCCCGAAGATAATCATGTGCTGATCAATTTCTTCTTAAAACGATGGTTCATGAATGGTCAACCCCGGTAACAAGTTCCATTGAGATTTTCTGTGGCTCCTGTATCTGTAACACGCCCAATACTCCACGCTGCCCGTCGGTCGTGGAGTGTTGTTATTGACAGTTCGTGTGGGATAGCCAAGCCTTTTTTGCGGGTTGGCGTGGAATTGTTCCAGCAACTTTTTTTTCCTTCCTTCCCCATCGTTCAAGGATCATGAACTCCAATAACTGGCGCTTTAATTATTAGCGACTGAGGCGTCAGCATCTGTAAGGCGAGGCGAGACAGGGGTGGCCAGCGAGCCCTCGATTAGCATTAATCGAGCGCACACCGACAACAGTCCGGTCAATTAAAGAAGGGCTCCGTTGCAAAATAGAAGCCCGGGAGTTGGATTCTAGAGCACGGCACGGACATTACCGTGGCGGCATCTCTTTCTTTGTGCCGAGCGTGTGGTTGGGCTGAGGTTCATGTCGGAGGCGTCACGCTTACACGGAAGCCAGTTTACCGCTTCTTTGGGTCACTTTTCTTTTGAAGCGATCTCATTTGTGAGAACGGATAGTCTAGACTAGCAGCTCCAAGCACTTACACCGACTGCAAGTAGATGCCGTTGGCCGTTTGTTGATGCTGTTCAGAGTCACCGACTTGAACCCTTGATAAGATGACTTGTTAACATGTCGATGATAAATGAAATCACTTTATTGGGTCTCGTGTCTCGTGCGCGTCAATGACGATGCAGCTTACACACGGACAACAACATCACCAACTCATCATGCACAACATACTGTCAGTGAGGAGACTTGGGCTCTTACACGGCCCAGCACAGGGCTTGAGCGCCTCGTTTCTGTTCGCAAAGACCATATGGTTGCAGTTCATCTACCGGCAAGCGGTCGGTACATGTCGCCTGAGTATCCCCTTTTGGGCCTTGGTGTTTGGGGGGCGTGTGCAATCTTCTTTTTTTTTCTTCCATCAGTCTATCCGTGGCGCCGTCTTCTAACCCCTGCAACATCTTTTTTTTACTCATTAATTTTTTTTTCCTTTTGCCCTCGTCATACCGCCCGTGTGTGCACGAACCTCCTGCACGAGGAAATGCGCACCAAAAAAAAAAACGAACGGCGGGCCCCTTCTCCTTTGTGCTGCTTCTGTTGGGAGATTAATCCCATGGACCCTGCATAGACGACGCTCAAACTATTTGCTCCCTTTTCGCCGTTGTGCCCCCCACAGCGCAATTCAGCCTCAATAACAATAAACACGGACAAAATGCAGCCCCTTCTTCGTCTCCATACACTCAAAACCGTATCTCGCCGTTTGACTGAGTGCGTGCCCCTGACTACTGAGGGCGCCAAAGGCAACGGGTGGTGGCAAACTCGATGCTAGCGGCAGACAGGGGCTCCAACGGCTATTAGGGCCCTGAGCTTTGAGCTTTTAGGCGGACATTGAAGCAACTAATCTCCAGATGACGAAGCCCTATTTCCTTAACGATGGAACACTCTGGTGATCTATCGAAGGGCCCGTGTTGGGGGGGCTGGGGGCGTGTGTCAGGCTAGCAGGATTTTCTTTTCTTCTTTTTGTTCTTCTCCCTTTCTTCTTTCGTTGCGCAATCTGGGGTCCGGTCCCAGATGGATCCCCCGGTTCCAGACCGCCGGGTTTCTCTTGGGATGAATCTGCTTCACCGACATCTTCACCTCCGTCCCCTAGGGTAGAGTCTCCAGAAAGTGGAAATGTGGCAAATGATTGGAAACACTTGATGGAGACTCTGGTTGCCGTTTTGGGCAATTCTGACGGCAGGCCAGCCTCTCTGCTTCGAGATCATCACTTACATCAATTCCGCCGTGTGTACGTATCGTCCAGGAGAACCCCTTAATTGACGATCATGTCGTGTAAGTGGCAAATTCTTCGTACATACGTAGGTGGTATCTTTTTTTTTTTTCTCTGCGCCTTATCAAACGTCCGGTAATTTCGGCTTTGATTGTTAAGCGACACGGCATCCGAACTTGGTCGCTTCATGGGTTGAATGGACGATATGCCTGCAGCGATCAGTCAGCTGGGCTGTCTCGCTGCGACGTCTTGGCCCTACAGTACGTGCCAGCAACACCAAAAAGGAAAAATCCTCATCGTCGCAGCAAAGTCAATTGGCGGTCATCTGACGCGTTGCGGCCACCGGTATCCCGCCGCTCTCGGCAGTTCGCTCCGAGCAATCAACCTGTCCGCGGCCGTTCCGCCGCGCTGGTACCCCCCCGAGAGCCTATGCAGAGATGAAGCGGCCGCCCCCTACAGCTGACACGGTCGCATCTTTTGACAGGAGGGATGACTGCAGCCCGTCTGCCCGTCTCAAGCGTGTTTGGGGTTTGAGTGGGTGACTTGAGACCAGGGGCCCCTTGCCATCACGGAGACGCCGTGCCTCGGCTCCAAATAAGGCTTAGGCCCACTCTTTGATTCTGCTTCTCTCCATCTGTCCCTCCAGAGACAGACAGCCAGCCAGCCAGCAGCCAGCCACCTCCAGCCCGACCGTTGCAAGCCCAGTGCTACGTGCCATCTGTAGAGGCTTTCTTTCTCCAGGCCGTCGGACGCCAGTCCAAGACGGATGGTCAGCACCAGCTGAAAACCCGCTGCTAGGAGACGAGTCTATCAACAGTAGTGCCGAGGAGCCGCCCAAGTCTCTGGTGTACGTACCTGACTACATGTCTCATATCCATCTTGTCTACTGCTTGGCGACGAGGCCAAGTCCCGGCCAGTTCCTGAATCTGGCCCGTGCAAATTTGGTCCGGTTGTCAAAACCATTCTCTCGGTTTTCTTAGTGAACTTGTTCGTGTCTCCATCTCGATTGCCCGAAAATCGGAGACAACGACGGCTCATCGTGACAAATGTCTCACGGCAGCTGAGTACGGGATGGCCACAGCCCCAGCAGGATCTCGTACCAAAGTGATACAATCTTGTCAGTGACATATCGACAGTGCCACGGCTTACACCAGAGTCCTTCGCGAGCCCCCCGACCACGAGCTGAGTGGCACGTTGTGTCAGCTCTCTTGTCTCAGCCAACACTCTAAACGAACGCCGCAACAGGAACATACGACAAGGCACATGTATTGAACTGATGATGCTGATGCAGCAGGACAGAAAAGGAGAAACAGGGTCAAAGCCACGACCGACACGGCAGCTGGTCGTCGAGATGCTGGATGAAGCCAGCCACAGGACGAGTACAGGCCACACCACCTGCAGCGTTGCGCTCGCCTCCTGTCAAGCCACAACTCCAGGGGAACATCCCCTCCACGTGGAGGCAGGGGAGGGCCATGGGCCCCTGGTGTGTGGCGTCCCTGACGATCGCTGTTCGAAACAGCACCTTGACCCGTTCGTACCTACAGACGTACGTATCAAGGTTACGAAACTGGAGTGTGCGCTTCATATGCAAGCAAGAAACCCCTTTCCCCAGTATCCGAGCGCTCTGATTGCGTGCGCACGGCTGGAGCGCGCCCGCTCAGGCTGGGGTTTCTGGCCCGTGTTGGATCATTACGACGAGTTGCGCCCTGTGTTCCGTGCTGTGAGACACGTCGATATTCCCAGGAGACGATCATCATCTGCGGAGCCGGAGGCTGAAATTTACTGCCTGGGTATGTATATCCATCCTTACATAGACAGCGGTGATGCCGCCAGCTGAACAGCCTGCAGCCCCTGCAGCACTGCGCGACGGGACGCACTCGATAGTTCAGCCGCCATCTGGCAAGACAAATCTCGAGTCGAGTCAGGGAGCGAGCCAGCAAGGGTAAGCGATCACTATCGAATTGGCGAGCGGGCTGGCAATGTCCGAGCCCCTGGCCTGGCGGGAAATGATGCGAGGCTGACGTCGATATTTTTGGCACCGCTATCGATTTCTCGCTCAGCGAGTCCTCTGAGTGGCCAGCTCGCTCTGGAGAATCATCTGGCGGTGTCTCTATTGGAGAAGCGAGCTGACGCTACCATCTAGCCATCCATCTCTGCCCTGGGGAGAGGGGGACATTTCATCGATCCAGCGATGTAACCCCAGCCTGCCCAGAGTGACGGGACTGTTTTGTCACTTTTTTTTCTTTGTCTTTGTCCGCCGTCTGAGCGGGCTTGCTTTTTTGGGGCCTCCTGTGGGCCGAATATTACCGGCTTTCTCGTCAAGTGGGCGGCGGCGATAGGCCCAAGTCGTCCCTCCATCTCGCAACGTGGTGTCGAGGCTGGTCGAGGCTCCAAGGTTTGGACCACGTAAACTTGAGTTGTCCGGAAACCGTTATCCATCCACGAATCCCACGTGTGGGAGGCTACGGAGCACAGTACTGTAGTCCGCCAACATTCACAGAGCAACCAGCGACCCAACCTTGGAAACTTGCTTCCGCGCCGGGTTTAACCTCTTTGACTCGCAGAATTGTCTTGGCGGTGGTGGTGCCTTGGCCATTTCGCGATATCCACAATTGGCAATTATGGCTCACCAAGAAACCTGCAGGTCGCCGCAAAACCCCGTATCGCGAGAGGCTCCCTTGGAAGGATTGCTGCACAGTGGCACGTGGTGGTAACTCGCAGGGTTATCGAGGATGCCGTCTCGGAATGGGGCCATGAGTTGCATATTCGATGTGAATTGCTCATCAAACCATGCAGCTATCTCCACGTCGGTAACAGTCTATCTGCGCCTCCTAGACCTCACATTCCAACCTGCATAGCCGCGCCAAACGGCCGAGGGTAAATCAAACATCTATCGGCCGGCGTTGACTATTGCGGACATGATATTTTACGGGCATAGGTGGAATTCTAGCGGGCTGTGTTTCAAGGGGCTCAATGATCAAGGGCATTGCTCTGGAACAGCAATAACTGGTTGTTTGACTGGGTATGCTGTTCGCAATTACAGGGAACCTTGGCGCAAGCTCGCCCAGATCTTCACACTCACAGAGGCAGTGGTTCTCGGGCCAAATATGCCCGAAAGAGCTTGGCGATGCCCTGGATGCATCGCCACTCATGATTTACAGCTGCATGTGTTATCGTGACATGGTCCGACATCGTCATGGTGCATGGTTTGTTAGGGGTCGATGTACGATAATGTCTTACCTAGCCCCTCTCTATCAGCCCCGGTTTTGTACGAATACTCCATGCTGCATGCCTCCCTAAGTTGCGAAGGATCAGGGTTAAGTAGTGATGATGCTAATGATAGCGATGATGATGACGAAGGGGACTGTTGGTTGATCATTGCACGATCGGCATGACTCCGAGATTACTCGTGCTCAGGTGATGAGGGTTTATGTGTGTTGGTTGTGGTAATATTTTACATACAGGTCTCAACTCGAGCCTGCGTCTAGGGAGGATTCGGGTCTGGGGAGCAGGGGGCAGCGGTCCTGTGTCAGATCGGCCCGCTGCGGGTCCTAGATATGCATCGATCGACGACCTGTGGCATTCCGGTGATGTTCAGGGTCCAGGTGTTGGCTGGACGAGGTTGGATCAGTCGCCTGTCACTTGAATGTCTGAAACGAAGACAGAAAGGGAGGGACGCCGAGATTGTCAGGACTGCGTCTCCGTATGGACGCGGAGGAGATATGACAAGTTGCGGAATAATTGGCAGCTCTTTTGCCGATCATGAGGGGAATAAGCCGGCGTCAGCAAAAGTATGCGTCTTGTCATCCGAGTGTAATTGTCGTGCCTAGTTGTTGTGATGATGCACGTTGAGCATGACAGCAGCGGTTGGCAATTCGGCCTCGGTCGCTGTGTTGGCACGTCGAGACCCAGCTAGCCAGAACTAACTACTGCCCGGCTACTGTAACCGTACTCACTACACATAGCTCCGAGTGCATTCTATTCGTCTGACGCCCAGTCTGACAGCAGTCACTGAAACCCAACCCTCGACGCTATCCCGCCTCGTTTACCCTACACCGCCCAGCTAGAGGCTCAACAGCGTCGTTTCGCGGCGACCCCGCTCCCGTAGCTCGAATCTAGTCTGCGGATGACAAGGCGGTAAGCTATCTCGGACTTGATCGAGATCAAGATGAGGCGTCCAGATGATGTGGTTGGCAATGGCCGAGCCTAGGGGCCATCCTTGGTCCCGAACTCTACCCGCTCGAGGGAGCCCTAAATCCTGCACGACGGTCACGAGATGCCACGTCCAAGCAGAAGATACGCCGGGCATGCATACATACACTCACATTCACATTCACACTCACATCCTGCTGAGTTGTCGCGCCCCGAGGCTACCTGGCCCTACCTTAGCCAGCTGCAGCGAGCCGTTAGCTAGTGCGCGGCGCGATCTCACGGTCCAACGGTTGAATCTGCAACGGCTTCCCAGAGGAGAGGATCACCAAGCTCTGGCCAACATGCTCCCAACTCAATCACCACCCACGGCGAATGGTTGGCAAGGAATGTCATCATTTACCAACCATGACAACACGGTGCAGCAACATGTTACGATAATACCTGTCCAGCTGCGTCTTATCGCGGGGGCATGCTCATCAACCGAGGTGGAGGGGGAGCAGTGAAGCAAGGCGGGATGCGACAATCATGATAAGGCACAGAGCGAGGCAGGCTGGAGGGTAACACAAACATGAAACTCTACAGGGTATCCTCCCCTCGACGGGAATAACTGGCTTGTTTCGTGGCAGATGCCTGCCGCCATGAGATAGATAGGACCAGGCCTGATGAGCGAGTCCTATGGAAAGAACCTGCGTTTCGGGTGCCTGGGAGCCTGAGTCTGAACCTGGGCCCGAGCCTGTCCTGGCCTGGTAGATCTGTATGGGGAAAAGGATGCGATGGCCATGATGCAGGCGTGGGATGATGCCATGACAGCGAGATCTGACCGCTGCACCGCACCGCACCGTACCGCACCGGTCGAGCACTAAGACCAAGACCAAGACCAAGACCAAGACCAGCACCACCAACAACAGCAGTAGCAGCAAGAGGAGAGGGGGCGAGAGGGGAACAACGTGCCCGCGATGATAATCAGCAGTGGGATATGCAAAGGCTCATCAAGAATTGCGTAGCGTGCCGCTGTACCGGCGGCGGTGTTGCGTGGTCGGTGGATGCAATTCGCAACTTGCATGCTTGGGATGGAGGAGGCGTGTCTCCAAAGCCAGACAAACAGAACAAGATGCAGCAGCCCAACCCATGCCACCATGAATGGCCTCACGCTCTTGTCCCTCGAGCGATCGGGGTACAACCAGGCCTTGTACACGAAGCCACGGCTACCCGCTCACCGAGTTCTGAGCCTGAGCCCGCCATCGAATCCAAATCCCGCTCTTTTTGGGGGGCACACTGCGAAACTCGTCCCATGATCCTTGTTTCTTCCGTCGAGCGAGCGGTTGCGGGGTTACTCGATGCTAGTGCTGCGAGCGGCATGTCATCGCTTTCCCGACACGGCAGCCCGGGATCTTTTGGCCCTGAGTGGTTGAGCTGCATCAACCTCTGTTGAAAAGAGAGCCCCCCCTTGGTCCGTTCGATACCGCAACTTTGTCCCAAGGCCCGGATGACCCAAGGCGCAGGCGCCAGGCACCAGGGGTGAAGAGGAGGAGGTGAATCATGATGCTGACGATGACTCCATCTACCGAAAGTCTGATCAAGAAACCATGTTGTGTCGACGACACCTTCACTCCGAGCCCGCCGAGGATGGACATGGATCCCCATCTCTCTGGCCGAACATGCTTCCTAAGCCTTGGAGACGCGTAAGTGTAGACGTATCCGTATCCGCGACAAACTGCCGTGGTGTTATTCTCGCCTTCAACGTGCTGATAAGCCGAATGGATGCAATTCTGATATATCAAACTGCATTTGTGGTCCCTGCAACTGACATGGCATGACCTGGAGACTGCTGCTGTTGCAATTCTGCCTGATCATGGCCCATGGGGCTAGCATATCCATGGGCCAATGTTACGGTGTATTGGATGCCTGTATGCCACAACTAGCTCACCGGTTAATACACCACAGCCTCGAGTCTCGCATATAATAAAACTCGGGCGTCTTGGAAGCCTGCCTTCTAATCAACATGAATGTGTGTGTGTGCCACATCAGGTTATACATAGACTGACCAAGGCTTAGCTCACACGCATATGTCCTATAAACTCAGCCTTGTTCATCCAAGTGCATGCATGCGTCCTGCTGGCTGACCACCTCCCAGTTCAAAGATTCACCCATGCAAGTTGGTTTTAGATACGACAACCACGGCGGCCATAATCCCAACACGTCGATCCAGAATTCAAAGATCAACAAAGCCCTTTGACATCTGCACAATACACCCCATCTCCCCTGTCTCTAGCTGCCAAGACGCCTCGCTAAGCCATTTTTCGAACCTGAGCTATCAAATGATACACCAAGCCCGGCATTATGACACCAAGCAGGGCCAGGGTAGATCCGAAGATACACGAACCATGGGGAACAATTGCGCCATCTACATAAAACACCTGGAAAATCTCCTCCGTGCGCCAGTCTGTACTGCATTGTCATCATATCATTGAGACATCAGACAGAGCCAAGTTTCGATAGTGTCCGTCCGGGCCGCAGTGCGCCAATAATACCACCTTCAACCATGTCAGGAGAGGCCCCAGCCGTGTCTCTGAATGGAGCTCGTGGCAAGGGGCCCAAGTCTGTCAACCGGAGATCATTATTGCGGCGCCAAGCCTCTTGCCCAGGTTCACTATCGAGTTGTGCCAATATGGCCGCATCCTGAAATGACGGTCGTTCTTGAGATGAGCGCCAAGAAACCCCGAGGTTCGATAGTGAGCCGTGGTGTCCGAGCGGCCCGCTCGATGTGGGCCGTCATGATCATTATTCTCGCAAAATATCAATTAGCAGTTCACGATCCATTCTTTGATGCTTAATCGAGGCGTGTCAGGTGCCGAGGCTTTGGGGCGACCTGAACATTGCAGCCACCGTTCGGCGGAGCGTATGCCAAGTATTGCCTCAGGTGCCCGGTCTGCGTCGCGATCCCGTCCCTTCCCGGCTTCTCGCAGCCTCCCGAAGCCATCATGGACCCGACGGCCGTATCCGTAGTTCCCGTCCTTCGGTCTCCGGGCTTCTCGGCCCAGCCTCGTCGCCTTGTCACGCCATGTCGGGAACCTAGGCGGGCTGATATGCTGCATTTCTGAGACAGCATGTAAATAGAGCATGGCATGGGTTACGGAGCCTCCTCCCCAACCGGTATCTGTGTTGATGAGATCCAGTTCTCCATCATGGCCTGGCCCTCTGGCCGTCCTCTTCCACCCACACCACCGCTAGCTGCGGCGCCTGCGGCGTTTTGCGGCGTCCTCCCTGTTTCTCTCTTCTTGACGACAAGGCAGAGCACCTGACCGTAGATCGCAAATCCCTCATATGACACATCAAGCGCTAACTTCTTCTTGTCGTCGGGACCGTCCTCGGACGAGGCTCCCTGGGCTCGATGCCGTTTGTGTGGGGGTGCCTCCGTATCAGAGTCGATTTCGATAGGCGACGCTGTTTCATCTTCCCCAGATGCTTCAGAATAATCATCGTCCCGGTTCGAGCGCCCTCTTTGGCGCTTGCTCCGCCTTGTTGTTGTTTCGGCGAGGGGAATATCGGTCAGTCTCACCTCATCCTCATCATCTTCTGGTAGGACTGGTGTTCGATCCTCGGCGTCGACATCGACGGGGACGGTGTCAGTCTCACTGATGAGTTTCGACGAGTTGGATTCCATTCTTGGCGGTAGCTTTTCCCTGAAATGCTTCGTCTTGGTAAGCAGTGAATGCCGGGTGCTCGTCTCCGTCAAGAAGATGGAGACCTCAAACTCGTCTAAGTGAGTTTAGCGACATGACAGGACAGAGGCTAGGAGCTCTTTGAGCGAATGAGTACCTGAAACAACGACATCCTTAATCCCCTTCTTCTTGCTCTTTTTCTTACTCCTCTCCTTCTCTTCGCGGAGCTTTGGGAGCACCAATGGACGGATGCTCTCAATCACTTTTGGCAGCACAGGATTGCGAGGATTGAGAAGCCATGACTGAGCCAGTGCAGGATTGTCGAGATAGATTCGGCATTCGAGAACTGAGAACTTGGATATTCTCAGGTATCGGCGGACGGGCGCCATGTTGAAGGTATGTTGATGAATGCGTTCAAGGTAGAGGAGAGAGCACCGTGAAGAATTGGATGATGGAGCTTGACGACGTGATAGACGCGAGGCGATGTAATTAGTGATGTAATAGGCGGCTGTCCGCTGTAATTCGTCTCGGGAAGGCGCTAAAAGTTCAAAGGTTCCACTGGAACGACAGTGGGTCTTCAGCCTTGCAGCTGGCCTGAGCGGAAGGGACCACCCCTCTGGATCGCCAATTGACGCCAACCAGTCAGCGTTGCACTAAAAATCTTGTTCAGCCGCGCCGACAACCTCAAGATCGCCATTCTGCGACAAGACTCGGCTCTACAAAGTCAAATTCGCGGACTATTGACAGCACGACATGGTCCTCGCTCGATCATGTCAAAATCTTGGAAGTCGACCTTGAGGCTGCCTCGGTCGAGCTTCCCGTATGTTCTCTTAGCGCCTCATTGCTGGTCTTCCGGGAGCTAACACAGCCGATCTCGCAGTGCTCGTCCGAACCCCAAGCTTCTGCAACAGCATCTTCGCCAGTGCACCGATGATCTATATGCCTGGCAGACTCAGCATCGTTCTGAAGAGAAGCCATTTGTCCTTCATGATGGCCCGCCGTACGCCAATGGCAGCCTTCACGTTGGGCACGCCTTGAACAAGGTCCTCAAAGATATGATCGTCCGAGCCAAGGTTCAGCAAGGGCGAAGAGTAGTTTACCGGCCAGGGTGGGACTGCCATGGCCTCCCGATCGAGATGAAGGCCCTAGGATCAAGTGCCACGAAAGGCTTGACTCCGGTGCAGATCCGGGACACAGCACGCCGTTTGGCTTCCAAGACAGTCCAGGAGCAGATGAAGGGGTTCCAGGCACTTGCGGTCATGTCGGACTGGGAAAGGAGATGGACCACAATGGACCGCGAGTTCGAGATTCGGCAGCTGCGTGTCTTCCAGAACTTGGTTCGCCGAGGGTTGATCTACCGCAAGCACAAGCCCGTCTACTGGTCGTGTTCGTCGCAAACTGCGCTTGCAGAAGCCGAGCTGGAATACCGAGATGACCACGTATCAAAGGCTGCCTATATAAGATTTCCAATTGTCTCTGATTGGTCTTCCATCCCTGAGCTTGGCAAGTTTGAGGGCAGACTCTACGCGGCTATCTGGACAACGACCCCTTGGACTCTCCCAGCGAATCGCGCCATTGCCATCCATAACGATCTTACCTATTCGGTTATTCACGTTGAATCAGATGGTTATCTAATTGCCTCGGATCGTGTTGAAGCTATGAAGGAAATGTTTCCTACATTCGAAGTGGTGGTTGACTCGATCCGTGGTTCTGATCTGAAGGGTCTCCAGTATCACAACAAGCTGCAGGGGCAGTCTGCCCGCCCCCAGCCTATTATCGACGCTGGTTTTGTTACGGCTGATTCAGGAACTGGACTTGTTCACGTCGCTCCTGGTCATGGCCAGGAAGATTACGAGGCTTGCTCAAAGCTCGACATTGAGGCATTCGCCCCTATTGACGATGCTGGCTATTTTACCAAGGAAGCGTACCCTGATGACCCGGAAAAACTCACCTCGGCCACTTCAATTCTGGATGGAGGAAGCCAATCAGTTTTGGATTTAGTGAGTGACGACGTACTGGGGACACACAAGTTACGCCATAAGTACCCTTACGACTGGCGAACGAAGCGACCCGTTGTGATCCGTGCTACAGCACAATGGTTTGCCGATGTTGGCAGTATCAAGGAAGATGCTCTGGCGGCACTTCGAGATGTTCGTTTCGTCCCTGAGGGTGGCCGAGTTCGCCTCGAGAGTTTCGTCAAGGGCCGCAGCGAGTGGTGTATATCACGACAACGCTCATGGGGAGTCCCCATACCTGCTCTCTATGACGAGAGTGGAAATGCTGTGATGACTACGGATACAATTGATCACATTATCTCAGTCATGCAACAGCGTACTTCGTCTGCTTGGTTCTCTGATGACCCTGATGATCCCGCTTGGATTCCTCCGACGCTGACAGGCAACTACCGCCGAGGTACTGACACGATGGATGTCTGGTTCGACAGCGGAAGCTCTTGGACAGAAACGGAAGGACCTGCTGATGTCTATTTGGAGGGATCTGATCAGCACCGGGGCTGGTTTCAGTCCAGCCTGTTGACCTATGTGGCTACTCAAAAATCAAAGGAGAAGACGAATAAAATCGGCCCTCCTTTCAAGACCCTGATCACCCACGGCTTCACGCTGGACGGGCAGGGTAAGAAGATGTCCAAGTCACTGGGTAATATCATTGTCCCTGATCAAGTCATGGATGGTAGCCTTCTTGGGCCCGTAAAGGCGAAGGGCAAGGGCCAAGGTGGTCAGCGGTTCGATGGTCTCGGTCCAGATGCGATCCGATTGTGGGCAGCAAGCGCTGACTTCACAACCGATGTCCTCATTGGACAGACGATTCTCCAGCCCGTTCACACTGCGTTGATTAAGTACCGAACCATCATCAAGATGCTTCTGGGGTCGCTCAATGAGCAGGCCCGACAGAGTCCATTGACCAAGTTGGACCAGATTGCACTGGTCCAACTCTCGGATACGATGTCCCAGGTTGTGGAGGGTTACAACAACTACGAGTTCTACAGAGCAACTAGTTTGATCAACCGCTGGGTTGCGACAGACCTATCTGCGTTCTATCTGGAGGCAATGAAAGACCGCCTCTACTGTGGTGATGCAGGGGGTATCTTGGAACCCATCTTCATTGGATTTCTGCGTATGCTGGCACCGATCACGCCTTTACTGGTTGAAGAAGCCTGGTCGCACCGGCCAGCGTGGATGGCAGAAGACACGTAAGTCGTCAATGCGCAGGAATGCCAATAGTGACATGCTAATTGCAACGCTAGATCCTTGGAGAACCCGGCACGACAACTGTACACTTCAACTCTGGTGGATCCTCTTCGATATACAATCCCCCAGGACGTGCTGCGAAAAGACACTGCTATCATCTCGGAGGTGCACAGCGCTGTTAAGGCGACGCTGGAGCATGCCCGCGGCGATAAGGTCCTTGGCAGCTCCCTCCAGTGCTCAGTCAATCTGGAGGTGGAGGAGAGCAAGGTTGGGGCTGTCCTTGGGCGCTATCTGGATGAATTAGAGGCCATATTTGTGGTGTCGTCTGTGGAAGTGAACCAACCACTCCCCCAAGCTACGGATTGGTCGTACCAGCAAGAGTTCGAGATCCAGGACGCCAAGGTCAAGGTGCATGTGCTGCCGCCAAAGCAAGCGAAGTGCTCTCGATGCTGGCGATATGTGGCGCCAGCGGAAGATGCGCTATGCGGTAGATGCGAGGATGTTGTTGGTGGACTGCCAGCCTCGGCTGGAAGCGAGGAGACGAGGTGAAGAGATGGAAGGGAAGAGAAGAGAAGAGAGAGATGATGACGGCGACAGGCTTGGCGGTGAATACCCCTCAATCTCGCAAACACATGCATGTACTTTATTTGGAAGCTAAAGTGAGCTCCAAGTGTAACTATTCCTAGAACTGGGGACTGGAGATGGGATTAGACAGTGTAAAACAACAAGCATTCCAACGCGGGTCTATTGCTGTGGACTGGAACACGGCTTCCATGATGCCCAGCCACAGGCTTTGACAGCTGAGTCAAATGTCGAGTCGCCTGACTCTATAAATGACATCGGGCTCGCCCTGAAACTCCCCGCCTCGTCCCAGCCCGAGCTGAGACCTGGAGCTGGAGCGGTTGAAATAATACTGCGCCGTTCCTACGTATTGACATGAGGCTTCTTTGTCGGGGATTCAGATAGCATCCGAGGGAGTGTATATAAAACTGGTATATCAAAGTAAAATAGGCCTCTGGCTATTTTATGATTATTTTTACAACATATTTATCAATGATCCTGTAAAGCTATCCAGATGGGGAAGAAGAGCATCATTCACGGCCGGCACAGTATTTCCTTCACCGGCGTGTCGGGTGCGGTGTTTTCATTTTTCATGTGACGGTGGTCGGCGGTTCGGGGTTTAGTCCTCCGGTACTTGTATTTGGGTGACGAGCCCTCCCAAATCTTGTACCTTACCTCGTGGCGGCCACTCAAAGACATGCGTGCGTCACTGGCCGCCACGCTCGGGCCTAGGAATAGGTGGCAGCGGCGCAAACTGTCGCATTGGAGCCCTGTAATCGAGGGTCCTTGTAGCGCTCCCGTGACGTCCTCGGGACCCTACAACCTAAAGTTAAGAACAAGGCAGGGGCCGCTGATGAAGCATCCATCCAATCTTTATGCTCCGCAGATGCAACGACACAACTCAACTACATAGACAAAAGACGTCGCACCCAACTCATCCTCGCAGCCTGTATCCGTAGCCCAGGATATGAGCTCGTGAACGGCCGTCTCCCCCGCTGGGCCGGCATCCACCCGACCTCGACGCTATTTCGGCCGACGACCTTTTATCGCTGCCGCTAGTGGCCCCCCGAAGCATCGTCACCAAGGACAACAGCTCGACCAGGATTGCTCCGATCGACAAGGGCCCTTGAAGGAGGAAAAATGCTGCACTGCTCTACCCATCGACACTGACGACAAACCCCCGCCTCTTCCCCGAGCGTGAGCGTCGGTGTGGTATGTGACAGCAGCGCGCAATGGCCGACCCGCGTGCTGCCTCGTCCCTGAGTGCCTATGGGAGACGAGGTGGTCCAGTGACGCCAGATCCTCCTACGAGGTTCAGCTACGACACGGCCGAAAGGGGCGAACCCAGCACCATCGGCGCTCTCCTCCACGCCCCCTTATCCCCCGAGCGCCCACACGCCTTCTCCGACGACGAGCTTCTCCCCCGATTCAATCCTAGGTCCCGCGCTGCTGCGAACGCCGGCAGCGGTCTCCAAGCCGGCCGGCCGAAACGAGCTCGATCACGGAAAACTCACAAGTCACAGACGAGCGGCGCCTTTTTACTACAAGATGCCGTCGCTGGAGACGATGACTCGGGCAACCAACGACGCGGCCCCCGAAACATCTCGCAGCACAGGGAAAGGAAGGGGAAGGACCTCCTGGAACCCTACTCATCCAGTGCTCCTCGCGACTTTGGGCTCGGCATCAACTCCGGCGGTGGGCCTCGAGCCCGAGTTGTATCCCCAGACACATCTCAGGAGGACCTGTTTTTGACGAAACGACATGACGGTCATCGGCGCGGCCGCAGGCCACCAACTGCACAGCAAGGCACGTCTGCGCTGGACGTGGATTCTACCCAAATCGTCAATATGGCATTGAACTTGAGCGAGTCTCGTCGTATAGCTTCCCGGCGCAACATCAGTCGCGCAAACCCGCCTCGGCTGGCACCTGTCCAAGACTCTCAGACCAGTAGCAACCTAAGAGCTCACCTTCAACAACAACGGAAAACGACCCGGGCCGTGTCGCCCAAGCCAAACCAATCTCTAACACCACGACTGCCTGGAGTGAGGTCCAGTAGCCCTCTGCGTTCCCCTTTCGAACCTACGACCGATGTCCCATACCGCTACCACTTCTCTACTTCAACACTGGCAAGAGCGCAGAAGGCCAGGGAGCATCTTGAGCTTATGGCGCAATACAGGCGCTTGCTGGGGGTTCTCCCACCGCTCAAAATGGGCTACGATAGACCATCAGCGACAAGTCCTCCAGGTTCTCCCACCGAGGGCAAGATGACCACATTCGGCAGCAGAGAATTCATGATCCCGCTTGGTCGAGAATACAACCCGTTGCAGTATATTCGAAATCGAAAGGTTCGAGCGCGAGAAAGAATGGTCATTGATGGCGAGAAGCAGGGATTTGCCGATGTCGAGTCGGTCAAAGACTGGGTTAATGATGCGTCAGACAGGGCGTCGAGAGACTTGCTCTCCAGTGACACCCCTGTCCTGCCTTCATTCCCGGGCGCCGAGGAAATTGATCCGCAGATAGCATCGGATTCTGCTGCGAAGGCTGCTTTGCGGGTTCGACGGCCAAGAGTTGACTGGTTCATTGAGCCATGCGATTTGATTGCAGACGCGTACTGGTTAGAACAAGACCATCACAAGCAGCTTATTGAGGACAGGTTCCTGGGTAAGATCTACCCTCAAACAACAGACATAAGTCGCCCAATGTCACGACAGACAGACGAACTTGGGACAGGCGTGTCGCCCTTTATTACTAAGACTTTGGAGGATGCGGATGGGAGCGTGGATCCTCAGGATAAACTTGCCAGGCCTGACACTGAAACCTCGGAGGCTAGCCACAAAGACCGAGCTAAGCAGAAGCTCCACGACATGGGATCATTCCACAGACACACCGGCTCAACTCATAATCATCATGACTTCTTGCGGAGGAGACGGGGGTCCTTGTCCGACTCTGGGAGCGACAACGAGGCTAAGAGCGAGGGTAGAAGCCGGCGGTCAAAACGAGCCGGTACCATATCCAGCCGTGACAACGAACTTCTCGACAAACAAATGTTGGAAATGATTGCTCGAGAGACCAGGCAGCAGAGACTGTCTCATGTTCAAGAAACCGAAGCCGAGTATATGCAAGCCGAAAGCTCTGCATCGCCAGAGCACAATCCGCCACTGAAGCCCCCCGCTGGCAGGGAATGGTCTCTGACAGACCACAGTGACTCGGATCACCGTCCTGCTCAGGAGAAAGGCGTAGTCGAATCTTCGTCTCGCCCGCACTTGGGGAGACACACGGGAGGGGGCTCCAAACGTGGCCGACATCACCCAGATATCGACTCTCCCCAACCGATGTCACCAGAGCTCAACCCGCAGAATAACTTGTCGGCACCACCAACTGGCTTTGACCTTTCTGCCCCGTCCAGTCGATCCTCGTCCCCATCAAGAAATCCTTTCACAAAGGTCAAACAGATATTCCGGGACAAGAGTCGCGAAGAGGAGGACGAACAACAAGCTGAGACGGAATCATCCAGTCGGCGGCCGTCGATACCCGAACCCTCGTCTCCTACTGAGGCCAAGCAGCTTCCTGAACGACATCCCTCCAATTCTCGGCCAAACTTTGAGGGCCACCGGTATCAGCGCAGCGTGGGTAGTATTAGACCTAGAGGCGATGATCAGGTTGGCTTGCGAGGAATTTTCAAGGGGCCTCGGATTGATACTGTGATCCGAGGCGGCGTTTCAAGGCTGGGCGACATGTTGTGGAAGAGGGAAACACCTTTGGAGGCGCCGTTTGACACCTTCTCAACTGATGAGTCCGACAATGATCAGTCCAAGGGGAGAACAAGACTATCTCTAAGTTTGTCCCGGACGAACTCGAGGAGGAATAGGCCTGAGCCCCAACCCCAACCCAAGCACTTCTTGGATGCCATGCCACAGTTTCAGCCCATTGCGGACACCCACGGCCAGCCAGGGCTCTCTGAAAACCACCAATCTGCGATCGATTTGAAGAAGCTGGAAGAGTCCCAGTCTCGAGTCAGTATAGCCAAGCCGCCTAAGCTGGATGTTTCTAGTCTTGCGAGCCCTGTTAAACCCCGAAAGGCTGAGGAGGCACCTCCCGCCGAGCCAGATATATCAGAAACGGAGTCATGTCGAGAAAGCGCTCGGGATGGTACTCGAGCTACAGACAAGAATGGCGAGGATGTCACGCCCATGGTTCGATTTAATGAGCCGGACAACTTCAAGGCTCGAAAGTGGTCAATCGCGAATCAACCTCTTCCTCAGGAGGGACAACTCTCGAAGAGAGAAATTTCTCGACTACGAACCCTAATCCTTTCATCCGGTATCAAAGCCATGGAGATCTCCCGCCGGGCTCAAGAACTCAAGAAACCCCTTGCCAAGGACAGCCTCCAGATGCTTAGCATATCATCACAGTCCAATGTCGCGAACGTACCATGGGTTGAGATTGCCAAACTAACCCCCAACAAGTCATTGCCTTGTGACGATGCGATACCGTACTGCGATCACTTCCCGTTGGCTAGCCGTACACTCGGGGTTGCAATTCAGACATCGATGGAGCAATGGCAGACATCAGCCGACCGGTTCACAGCCCAGACGCGCCCAAAGCTAGAAGAGCGGATCTGGTGTGTTCGGTCCCGTATCGCAGATGAGCTGTCTGGAATGACTGGCGAGGCGGCAGACCAGGCTGATGAGACAGGCAAAGACCTCGCCCTTGGCCAACTGCTCAAGGTGAAACACGTCATCGACCTGATTGAGAAGATGATGCGCAACAGGCGCAGGAGGTTCAGATGGCTTCGTCGTGGCATGTGGTCCGTTGTTGAGTGGGTTCTTGTCGGCTTCATGTGGTATGTCTGGTTCGTCGTCACCATCTTTAGGATTTTCTTGGGCCTGGGACAAGGCGTATGGCGAGGTGTCAAGTGGCTCCTATGGCTATAGAAACGAAGACGATTCGGGGACAAGACGCGAGCTCCGCAACAGAAGAGGAGAGAGAAGAGAGAAAGAGAGAGACTTGAGTTTTGGAAAGAAGGGGAGTCATTGCAGAGGGAGTTTTCTACACTGGGGCATGTTGAATGGCCTACGGGGGTTCACCATCACATTACAGCACATGTCATCATCACCACGATCTTATTTTCCACCTCATTCTTACCTGACCTTTTCACTATCCTTATCTTTGTTTTCTTACCCCATCTGGATACACAGCGAAGTCCGGTTTTGATACCCCTTTTCTTCCACGAGGAGGGCAGCATGGCGCGGCGCAGTGGGTGCCTCTGTTGTTGTGGCAGTAGCATATAGCCTCGGAGTGTATGACTTTTTCTGCTTCTCTTCTACAAACGGCACGCTCTGTCTAGTGTCTTTTTTTTTACCATCTCTGTAACTTTAATACCTATGAGAACTTCTGTCCTGTCCCCCTTTGTCTCCTTGACCCCTGAATCTATTCACATATTAAACAGAAAGCGTGCGTGTAGCATTTATAAAGCCATGTCCACCACTAATCCATCATTACAACAATACCTAGCTTAAAAGAACTCCTTTCCTCTCATAGCTTGACTTAGAAAAGACAGGGCTCTATACTCCCTGATGGAAAATACTGAAATTGAACCCCCTTGTCAAAAGCAAACCAAAGCAAGCACCCCTGTACAAATGCTGTCCCACCTGATTTTTAGTCTATTCAATTCTCTTCTTGCCCTCCTCCGCGTTGAGGTAGCGAGCAGTGCTGAGACCCCTCTCGTGCTTGGCCACGTAGGATCCAATGAGAGCGTCCTTGCGCGCCTTGGCGAAGTGCTCGTTGTAGCCCTCTACAGCGAAAGGCCGAGGGTTGAGACGGGGCCAGTTGACCTGTAGCGGAATTAATAAGACTGCGTTTGTGGGAACAGGTTTGAAAAGGACAACTTACATAAAGCATGCCATGACTCCAAACGAAGCTAAAAGCCCAGATGGCCACAACTGTCCAGAAGAGAAGAAAGATACGCATGGGGAGGACGCTTGCGTCAGGAGCCCGACGGGTAAAAAGGCTCACGAAAATAATGAAGACGCTAAAGGCAAGGATGTAGGGAACGGCCTGGATCAGAATCGGGCGGCGGTCAGTGAAGACCAAGGTGGTGCCGATGTTAGTGCTGCCCGGTTGGTAGGCTCCGAGGAAAAGATCGAAGGAGTCTTGGCGAGGTCCATCGAGGAAGTTGTTGCGGAAATAGCGGGTGACGCCAATGCGAGCGTCCTGGAGAGCACCGACCTTGGTGCGGTTTCCGGTTCGGGTGACATCTGTCTTCATAGCGCCAGTGCCAGAGTAAGCGGTGGAGATGACGTCGGCATTGTCAGCCCAGATGTTGCGGAAGATATCCTCAAAGGCGGCGTCCTCGTCACGGAACGAGGAGCCGCGTGACATAAAGCCAACATCCTCAAAGATACGGTCAAGCTTGTATCGGGCAAACATGCTCTGAACCACATTGGTTCGGTCGAGACAGTCCATGCAGTTGGTGCGCATGACGCTGGTCTGGTAGCTTCGGGCATCCAGGTTACCGTCAATGGTCGATGGTGCGTCAACAGCTCGGAAATAGCCCTGCTGTTCGAGGGCCTCGGCCAGCTTGTCGATGAGAGCATAGGCCTTGTTCATCTTCATGCCCTTGGTCTCGCTGTGGTAATCAAAGTAGACGTAGTGTAGCCGGTCAAACTCCTGACGCTTACCCTCAGGCTGGATGGTGGTGAACTTTTCGTCGGTGAGAAGGTCGGCCTCTTGTCGCTCCTTCGGGGAGGAGACAAGCTTCTCCACCATCTTCTCGTACGAGTCCTTGACTCGGCGCTCACGACCCTTCTGGTTGACAAGGTTGATGAGGTAGTTGTCACCATACAGGCGAATTTGTTCGTCAAAGTGCTTCTGTGCGGCAGTAAAAGCTGTATCGATGCCGCGGATCTGGAGCTTGGGAACGTATCGCAAGCTGTTGATCTCGGCCCAGAACGTGGGGACACTTCCGCGAGTCTGAACATAAGAGAAGATCTGCATCTCCTGGCCGGCGCCAGCGCCGTACTTGCCGCTCTGCATGTCTGAGCTGCCTGCATATCCGCCAAGCCCGCTGTTGCTGTCATTGAGAATAACAATCTGCTCCGTCTCGTTGTAGTTTGCGACATGTCCTTCATCATCCACACCACGAGTGAAGTATCTTGTACCACCGCGATGACGCGATCGTCGAGAGATGAGGACGAGGGTCAGGGGGTTGTTCTTGAAGGTCGTAGGCTTGATCTCGAGCATACCGAATATACAAGGCAGGATGTAAGGGTCGACAGCAGGCTGCGCGCCAGGCTGGGATCGGGCGCCGCCATTGCGGAAGTTGATCAGGTCATTCTGGAGGTATTTGTTGAAAAAGAAGCGGTCATCGGCGCGCATCCACAAGGGCTTGGAGGGGTCGGCCTGGGCCTGGCGCTGAAAGGAGTTGGTAAGATCGATGGAGTAAGAAAAGTACATGGGCCCCGAGGCAAGGAAGGTCTTTAGAAGCTGGATGAAGACGTCCTCGTCGGGGTCGTGGATTAAGCGCTCGCGCATGGGGAGGATCTCAGTGGCGGCGACCTTGTAGACCATGTGGCCTTTGAGACGGCCCATGGGCTGGGCCTTTGTGATGAAGATGACATATTTGTCTTGATATGGTCAGCGATATTGCTCCAGCCAGCACCAACAAGGACTACCCAAGGGGTCGGCGCGGCAGAGACGAACCAAGTCGAAGCTGGATGATTCCCAGGATACCGGCAATGCTGGAGACACGAGTCGTTCGCTTGGCGGATGCGGCGCTGCCTTCGCTCAGGCGAACATCGCCGGTGGGACGGTCGATGACGAGGGCCGGCGCATCGGGAGACGAGGGCGAAGTGAACGTGTACGAGTCGTTGGCGACCTTGACATTGATGTCGCGATAGGGGAGCTTGGAGGCGTGCAGGTTTGCCATCGTGGGCGGTGTGATCAAGCTTCGGGGGGCAGCTTGGA